>JAUBOD010000589.1:2733235-2747646 GCA_032353885.1 Nothura maculosa
CGCCGGAGCGGGAAGGTTGGACTAGATGATCTCTAGAGGTCCCTTCCAACCTTGTAGATTCTGTGATTCTGTGATTTCACCACTCTTTCTTCCTACCAAAAAAGCCAGCTTCAGAAACAAAAAGGTCATTTGTCTATAGCAAATCATATGAGTCAAGAGACACAGAAAAAGCACTAGAACGTACATATATTTGAGGATCCAGTGGGGACAATAAAACAATTGAATGAAGGCATTTTTCTCTATGTATTTTTCTGTATAAAATAACATATAAACTGCTACTGAAAGTATTTACCTTGAGGGTTACTTGGTTCTTGGCTCTAGCTGCTTTGTGCAGAGCTGTCATTCCATCTCTGGCTCTGAAGTCTAAATGTGCTCCTCCGTTTTTCAGAGCTTTTATCACTTCTACAGTATTGTCAAGCTGAACTGCCAAAGTTAAAGGAGTTTCTAAAGAAGAGAAAAGCATGCACACAGAAGAGATGAGTAAATTTATAAAATAAAGATCATTTGCTTTACGAGCTTTAAAAAAGTGTTATATTAAAATACTGCTTGAAGAAAATCCTAAGTTATCAATTTACCCCCTTGAAGAGCAATCCCCTTGAAAACCATGCAGATTCCAATATCCTAAAGGCAGCAGAAAGAACAGGTGAGATTTAACCTCTTATAGCACTTTATGTTGAAAAAAAAACAAGATAGTACTATTCTGCAAGTTTTATTGTTCTGACCTCCACTTTCTAGGTCATGATAGTTGGGATCCAGTCCTCGGTCTAACATCTTCGTAATTTTTTCCACTGAGAGATGATGGACATGATCCATAAATTTTTTCAAATTAGCCTGAAACAAGGATTGACAAATGAATTACCTTGTGATTGTAAAAAGACATTTTTGACTAAACACAAAATCTTCTGTCAGTTTGCATCTATTGGCATCACTGAACAACACTAATTTATATTCCTGGAGAGTCTGACTTTCCAAGGAGAGCACAAACCCTAGAGTTTATAACCTTCAAAAAGCAAACACAGTAAGAAGATTCTGTGTTTCCAGTTTCAAGGAAAAACGACTGACATATTCAGTCAGTACGAAATCAGGATCATATAAGTAATAATGGATTGTATAACATTATTATTCTAACCTGCAAACATTCCTAATGACAGAGCTGAGCATTTTTGCAGCATGTTGAAAATGTTATGTTTATGTAATAAAGCTCATTTAAAATTTCTTGTATACATATGGAGGAGTCAAATAGGGATACTTTTCTAGGACAGTAATTCACATATCCCTGTTGGCCAGGGAGCACATGCTGTTTGTCTTTCAGCAATCAGCCCATGTGGTAGATAGTGAAATCCTCCTCACTGCCCATTTCCCAGACATGCCATTTAACAAGGCAGGCAATGGCCAACTTCCCCATAAATTGTGCATACCTTGGTATGAAGCTTAGCCAGCTGTTTCTCATCAAGATTGAACTGTTTGTACACTCTCTTCTTGTACCGAAACTGATGAAGAAACAAGGAGAAAAAATTTATGCGTTTTCTTTTTAAAATAACTTTTTTAAAAGTCTCATATCCCATCAGAATGCATCACCGATGCATTCAACGATGCTGTAGATTTTGTCAACACTCAGAAGGAAGAAAAAGGAAAAAAGCTCCACATTTCATTTGGAATGTGTACTGATATTTTGCGTTATGCTTAACATAGCACCATTAAAGTTTTACAGTTCATGTAAGCAAAATTCCTATCTTATTTAAGTGTACTGAGTTCAGTGGAGCTGCAGGGGAAACGAGTTCAGCCTCTAGAATCTACCCAAATAAGAATTACTGTGAGAAGAGCTTTTCCCTAAGGGTATGCCTGCACTTTCATTTCTAGTCTCAAACAGAAAGCACTGGAAAGGCATGTTAAATTAAAACAGAAAAATAAGAAAAGTACTTCAAAATATCAGCTTAGCATGTCTGAAATTCAAGGGAGACTGAGGAGGGGAGGATCCCTGAAAACTGTCTTAATCCACACAGGCAGAATTTAGAGGTGGATACAGCTCTGCTCTAGTATTTAACAAAAACCAGCCCTGCGTATGAAGACCCTTTTTTGGCTGAAACTCATGTGACATTTTATGCCGAGCAGTTTGCTACCCTCCTACTGCTAGAATGAAAAGATCCATGAGGAAATCATGGGCTTTCCAGGGTTATAACTCACTATTATCCAACACATCCCCATTTGCAGTTGGTCAGAAAGCCAAAGGCTCTTCCTCGACTGTCCAGCTTTGATGCAGCAGCAACTCTGCCTCATCTACAGGGAGCAGCTGGCAAGGGGAGCGCTTTTGGTATGTCTCAGGGTAAGGCCTTCTAATTCACCATCAGCCCACATCTTTTTTAATGACACAAGAAAATGAAAAAAATCTGAAAATTCTGCACTTATTCTACCTCTCAAAGTATTTGCTTTTACACTACTCTTGTTTCACTAAGAATGCACTGTAGTCATGAACATGGTCAAGTTTTCTCTCAGCTAGTAATTAGAGGTTATGAACAATGCCAAAAATAAACCTTTCTTTACAGGCAGAATTCAAAGAATGCAACACATAGGATGGATAAGGATATGGCATTGCATGGGGCTTTAGTATCAGCTTTTTAGCAGAACACTTTTAACCCTTGAATTGCAATCCTTTTGCAGCAATGCATTTTGCTAGCCAGCAGCAAGCACGAAGGAAACACAATTCTATAACAAATGTGGCACAAAAAAATAAGGTGGTGATTTGTTTTTGGCTCTAATATGGGCTCCAGTGACCCTCAGAAATAATCTACTGGAAATACTAGGACTCAAAACTTTCTCTTGACCCTATTTTTTCTTACTTTGATCTTTGTTACACCAGGGTAAGTCTATTAACTGCAGGTTATTCCTGGGTGATGCACCATCATAAAAGCAATTAAAAATTAATCAGTATTTTTTTAATACTTCACACATACACACACTCTCTCGCCCCTTATTCTTTTCCTAGGAGACCATTACAGATGGAAAGGTGGGGCTTAGCTGAGACCATTCGGCTAAGACCATTTTTTAGGATGGATGTATGGATAGCAATTTCTACCCCTACTCTTGTAAATCAAGTGTGGGCCCCAAAAGCTCTCTTTAGAACAGATCTGTAATAAATCACTGAATGTCCTCCTGAGGTACGTGTTCCATGACCTTGAGCAGAGGAAAGCCCTAAAACACCATTTCCTGGAGGGTGCAATTCTTTGCAGCCTTTACAGGAATAACACACAGAATAACTCCAAGCAAACACCAGTTATGAGCAAGGCTTCAAGTTCAAAGCCTGATCTGATCTGCTGTCAGATCACTGCTCCCCTATGCAATTCCTGAACATGTACTTAAGTACTTAAGTACTGCTTACAATATAGTTTGCACCAAAATGATAGAGATGTTTCAGATAGTAGAGCTAAAAATACCTCTAAGGAAGGAACTCCCTTATTGACTGGCTGTGGGTATTCTCTAAGAAGTCGCTCTTCATCTAAAAATTTTCCATCTCTCCCATTGCTTGCAGGCTGGAACAGTCCATAATTTAAGACATCTTTTAAACTCTGATTCAAAGTGCACAAAATTCGTTGCTTTGCAACCCATACTGAAGCTTCAGGGTTAAATCTAATGCATTTCTGCAAAGAGAAATGACAAAAAAAATTTAACAATGAAAAACATTTAAACAGTATCTTACATTTTAAAATTTACAGATTTAGTATGCATATAAAAAATCTACATATTACAGAATTATGTATCAATGAAATTACACTTCAGACACTTATTCCTATATAAAATCTAGTGTACAAGTTCTATGGAAACAGAGGACATTTCCAGTCCTTCCGCAGGCATCAGGAAGCATCCTTGCTCAGAGACAGCCATCTTTATGCTAAAACCTCTTGGAAAAGCTAAGTGAAAGGCAGGTTACAAGATGTTTACATAGATTTTAGATTTGAGGCTATTCTGATGACAAGTGCGACCTGCAACAGCTCCACAAAATAGGTATTTAAGGAAGAGCTTTAACTCAATATAACTTGGTATATTCAAGCTGAGGAGTCTGACTGTGTTTCTGTGAATTCATCCTCAGATAGGAGTATTATCAGTCAGTCTGATAATGAGATATCCCTATTCATTGCTGTTACCTACCGGGAAACCACAGCACTGAAGCTGCTGTGATATCATCTCATGAAGGCTTTTACTGAATAAGTAAGGTTTTAAGTATGGATCATAAGAAAACTGTCAATGACAGTCTTGCACTCCTAGGTACTAGTGAAAGTAAGTTGCTAAGTGTAAAAATAACACTGTAAGTGAAAGAAAAATACAACTCACACTCCAGCTAAGGGAAGATATTAATTCAATAGGAATAATGTTCATGACACAGAATCTGAGGAGTAACATTTATGCATTCAAAATCTATCAATCAACACATCTTTTTTCATCAGGCTCACAAAGATGTCAATCACACAGAACTGCGCTTTGACAGAGGGATCATTGACAAAAGGCTCACACAAATGCTTCTAAAATGTGATCATCAGAACACCAAAATACAAGTGATCTCTGATCTCTTTTGATAGAAAATATCAGTATCAAAGTTGTGACAAAAGAAAAATGGAAAACGCAGATGAAGTTAGGTATTATCAAAGGAAAAAAAAAAAAGAGGCAAGGTGTTCATTTTGAGTTGTGCTTGGTATTCATCTAAATTCTTGGAGGTACTACTTTCCTTCATCAAAACATAGAGAAAACATTCAATACATTAGAGGACAGGCCTCAGCCTGGCCACTGCAATCTTCAGGCGAGTCAGATCACCCATCCAAGTGCAGGGCAAAAGAGATGTCTCGAGCACTCACAGCTTCCAGCATCAAACTGGAAATACAGAGAAGGAAGATACCACAGCACAGCCCGGACACAGTCACACAGCAGGACACACAAGCACACATCTGAAGGAGGCTTGAAAGGAGACCCTTTGGATCTGGGACAGCAGAGACAGCACAGGCTGGAAAGAAGCAAAAATGGGGGTTTCCTACACTAGCATGGGATTCAAGCTGCAGTCATGACAATGAGCTTGGTACCTTCATAAAACAAAGACTGTGTGACCTAAGTAAGAAAACATGGAAAGGGAAAGATTCTGAATCCCTAAGGCCAATGAATACTGTAAAAATTGAGGTATAATATAACCAGCAGTAAGTGATAATTGAGAAGTATTTAAAACTTAAGTTACTATTTTGTCAATTGTCAGCTATCAAGCAAGAGTTTTCAATCTTGGAAATACCAATATTAAACCCCGCCAAAAAATGGTAAAAAAATGCTCACAACTGAAGTGGAGCAGTAAAACAGATGGGCGGAAAGCATTTCAAAATCCTCAACAGGCTCAATGCTAGCTCAACATCAGAATTAAATAAAACATGTGAATCTGAACACTTTGATTTGAAGCATAACCCAGAGGGAGCATCTAAGCACTGGACAAAACAAAGGAGCAGAGCAACATTCATGTTCTGATAACAAAAACCTAAAAAGATTCCAAATAAAAGTCACACAGCAGATCTGTTCATGAAGGGTAGCACTTGAATCACAGGTATATAGATGAGTAAACTTTTCTCTTCAGGGAGCATTTAACTTCACAGAGAGTTTCGTTAATTTAGTAATTTGCCTTCTTTTAAACTAAAATATTCTTGAACAGAATTCCTAAAAACAATAAAGAATTAAAATATAAAACTAATTTGATACAATTTCATTCTCCTTTGATTAAACAGTCTAAATTTAAAAGAAATTCTAAGTTTAATTATTTATAATTATACAGCAAATGGGGTGTACGTTAATTTTGGCTTGTAGCTATAACATAGCTCATGAACTATTATCTTCTAGTTTTGCTACCCTTCATTTAATCTATCAGTCTTCCCTTTTGTAAAGTGGAACCTAGATTTCATCTTTTTTTTGCACAGGAGTTTGAAAATGATCAATTAAATCAAAAATAGATTACTTTGTACAGAGCCGTTATGAACAATTGAGCTAATTTTCATTAAGACTTCATTGAAAAGGAAAAAAAAAATAAAGCAACTAAAATGAACAAATGAAAACCAAATCTTAAAATATATGGTTTATTTCATTCTCCGCAGAAAATGAATTTTCACAATATAATTGCTTCCAGAAGAAATCAAGAAAGGAAGCTATTTCTCCATTTTTGACTGTAGAACAAAACTTGTATGTAAAACTCATCCTTCTTTTTTCTTGGGTCTGTTCAGTGAACACAGTTAAAGATGCAGCAGGCTCCTATGATCTTCAGAAGCACCCTAACCGTATCAAGACAGACATTGCCTTGACAGAGGACTTCATTAGAGGCAAAATACTCCCAAACTGAAGATGTACAACAGTGCTCCTTTCATTCAATGTTGAAATATCATTGACCAATGTGATGATTGCTTCAGCCAAAACCTAATACAAGTCCTGTGCATGGCCCACAGTAACCACCCTCCTGCTCCGCCATTTTAAGCCCTCTTGTCTATCTCGGCTCCCAAATCACCTATTCCTCATACCACATGAACAAACAGAACGTCACTCCAATTCCAGTAGGAAGAGCTTCAAGCCTCATCTCAATAAATTTTTAAATATGAGAATTGGAAAGATCATACTCGCAGCTCCAGCACAGATATCTTGATTTCTGCAACACCATGCAAATTCAGCTTTAAAAAAATGAGAGCACTACAACCATACCTGAGGGCACACTGTCAAAACAGCTCCTTCCTGTCAGCCTTTAGACAGGCCATCTCTATCACTCCAGAAATGAACTTAATTAAAAAGAAAGGAAGAGTTTCAACTGAAATAGACCTTCAATGGCAGCATGGCATGATGTAGATGCGAAATGGCAGCACAAAGGGATGCAGCACACATCCATACACAGAATGGGTTTTTATAATGACTACCACCAAGTGCAAGTCCAGGCAGCAGCAATCAAAAGCCCAGTCTAATTCAGATAATTAATCATAAACTTAGATAATCTGAGTTTTAGATAACATTAATAAATAATTCCCAAGACCTTTTACAGAATACCAATGATATTCCTGTTGTAACATTTGTAGAGGACAATGAACGATTCTTTCACTAAAAAAGAAAAGAAAAGAAAAAGAAAAACAACCTTTTTCAATTCTGCTCTCATGATGCTACTTATAATTTAGGGGTCAGTCTTATGTCTGTAAACACTAAAGGAACATAGGGCATGAATTTTAACTTTTTTTTTTTTTTTTTTTAAGTAAGAATATAGGACAGATCAGTTACTGACTGAAACCAGCAAAGCTTAGCTTTTTAAGAGCATTTTTATGTTAATTAAAATTTTAATGATCATTAAAACAGAAAAGCTCATCCTTATAAGACTTAATTTTTCCATGGCAATAACACTTACCGTTTGCTGTAGATCAGGTATTATGATTCGAATCACTAATGTATTGCTCTGACTGTCTTCCATTCTGCTGCTCGGCCTTTCTGCAGTAGCTCTAATTGTATCATAAATAGTTTCTTCTTTGGAGCTGTCCGATTCAGATTCCACAGAATAGTCCGAGAAGCTCTGTGCCATTTCATCTTCACTTGATGTTGGGCTTCGAGGCATGGTCAAGTCCTTTACCCTACCAATACAAAACAGAAAGAGATAAATTACAGATGAAATTTTAAACATGAATTACCTAAAAGTTTTGTTTGTCTTTGTGGAAATAACATCCATTTAACAATGAAGTCATAAGCTTTGTCTTCCTCATATTTCCTCCTGTCATTTGTAGAGTAGACATGGTGTAATGGAAATAAATCTGCCTAGCAAAAGTTATTAATAGAAGAGAGGCAAGAAAAGTAAAAAGAAGAGGAAAAAAAAAAAAAAAAAGGAAAGTTGACCTTTTTTTTCCAGGCACACCCAACCTTTCAAAGGATCCAAAAAAAGCACAGCATAATTACAAGGTTCTCTCCTAAACAATACTCTCAAAAACTGTACTTAGCACTCGCGATCCATCTTTGAAGCGTACTTCTCCCAGGGCAAAAACAAAAACAAAAAACAGAAAAAAACCATCAAAATACACACAAAACAACAGGAAAGAGATTAATATTCATAAATTAACATAATTCTGTACATTAGGAAACTGTATAAATAAGGCTTCAATAAAAGACAGTATTTTTATATTGCAGAGTCAACCAAAAAAGTTCTATAGGCTGCTAGACAGATGTAGATGCTCCTCTGACATTTGTGCGGTTTGAGATATATTATCCTTTAGCATTGTCACTACTGAAAACTTAAATATAAATTTTAGATTTTTTTTTTCATCTGTGGTATAGATTAGGCTAAAATAGTCATCTTTACTTCCCAAAGAAGGACATGTGAGTTCAGATGTACACTGTGTCACATGAGATCTCAGAGTAGAAACAATAAAACATTTTCCTTTTTGGTTTTTTTTTCAACTAAAGAGCAAAGACTGGTGTCACAAATCAAAAGGTTCTCCAAGGATTTAAAATAGTATTTTTTGGAAAAAAAAATAAATTAAAATAAAATAAAATAAAATAAAATAAAAAAGAGATTCTATGCTGGAAAAAAAGGAAAATATTGCCATAAAGTGACACACTTTTCATGCCTGGTAACAAAGTACAATTCCAGTTTTTAGAAGCCAGAAAAAGGTAAAAATTGCTTTTTAAATTTTCAATGGAAAATCAAAACCTTTCAAAAGGAAGTCTCTGTTTTCTAATAAAGAAAAAATAGTTCCCACAGGGAAAAGAAAAAAATCCAGCAAATTTCACTATCAGCCTTCACCAAAAAGATTTTAAAGCAGAATTAAAATACAGAAGAATGTACTGACTTTGCCAAGATTGTTCATATGCCAGGTAACTGTATTGACTTCCCTCAGTATGTTTTTTGCAATCCCAATTTGAAATTGGGATTGCAATCCCAAATCTACATATATTCAAACAAAAGCAGGAATCAACACAACACCATTTAGCACTGTTTCACAACTCAGTTTGAGCCAAATAAATATCACACCAAGATTACTCCTTGTCCAGTCTTTCATACCAAAATGGTTGCAAAAACAGGCACAAAAGGTTCTAATTGTAATTCAGTATTTTAATAGGGCTATGTGTTGCAGCCAGCTTTTGTACCAGAGGACAGACAGCGGCTTCCAATGGGAGAAGGTCAAAGGCATTTCCTATCATCAAATCTTACTGTTACTTCTGACAAAGGACAAATTCCCTTTGTTAGCCAACCTTAGGCTTCAATGCTATAACTCTCAGCTTATAATTACTAATGAAGACAAAATCACTGCACTAAAAAATCAGAGAGCATGCCAGTCCACAGCAGCCTAATGTAAGACTTTATTTACAAAAGAAAACTCTTGAGGGAGTATTTCATTTTCTTACTGCTTCGCTGAACTGTATATTAATGCAGCTCCCTGGAGCACATGAAGTAAAAAAAAAAAAAAAAAAAAGCATAAACATTTGAACGGCTTCCTAATTTATCTACTAATGATAAAACTTGAAGCCCAAACAGTATAGGTCAATACACAGTATTTAAGAGCAAAGACGGTACTGGCTAGTGGGTGCAAAGGAAAGGACATGAAGAACATCACACACTTTGCCTCTCCCTAAAGCCATCAGAGAGAGCAGTTACAGGGCAATAGATCTAAATTCTCTAACAGAGAGCACTAAACTGCAATTATAGAGCATACAAATAAAGAGCCAAATTAGGAAAAAAAGAAAAAAAAAAAAGGATTTGGCAAGTTGATTCTCTAGGAAAAAACTTTAGACCTTAAAATATCTCCCTGTGGATAATTAAGTGATTCCCAGGTATCAACCACCTAAGTATTATAAATGGTAAGACAACGAATCCCCTGAGGAAGTTCAACAAGGCAAACATTACCTAATTCTCTGGACTACAGACAGCAAGATGGACAAATAACTGCAGAAAAGATAAAGACAGACTATATCTACTATTTAAAAAAAAAAAAAACCATACATACACACACAACTGTGCCCCACTGCTGCTATCTCAGAAATAGATCACTTAAGAAGATTTAAGGGTGGGGTTTTTTGTCTGTTTGTTTTGAGCAAGACAATCTAACCACTAAAGCAGATCCTAGTGTACAAGGATCCTACCAGGGAGTGCAGGTCAAGTTTACTCCCTCGGGCTGCAGAGACCTTAGGGCAATTTTGTTGTTTGGCTGTTAAGTTGCATGGGAACGGCAGATGCTGCCATTTGTTAACAGGAGATGCTTGATATTATGGCTTCCAAAGAGAAGTTATATTTTAACCATATGCTCTGGGTTTGCTTCAGTTATATTTCAAAGACTGTTCATCAATACTGATTGATGAAAATGAAAGCAGGTTGCCTGAATGACCAGCAATCCTATAGCTGATAGCTGGCAGAAGGAAATACAGCACCACAGGCAAAACCCAAGCACGGAGACACAAAAACCTACATAAAATATCTGCCTTGTATAAAGTCCCCTCTTTATTGTACTTTGTACCAGACTTGGCAAATGTCACACAGATGTGTTCGCGTATTTTTCATGGATCGAGTCCAAGAGTGATGTGTCCGAAGAGCCAACAAAAGCTAACAGCACAGTGCACAGAGATCCTGCTCCCCTGGAGCCCTTCCCAGATCTTTTCTTTGGAGAAGGCAAGTAGCAGCAAGGAGGCTCCGCCATGATCCCACAGCCACCTCCACACCAGACACTGCAGCTGTATCAAACACTCCCCTTGCAATGGGAAGGTCTAACTTATGGAGAGGCTGAATGTTCATACAGAAATTGCTATAAAGAGCCTTTAAGCATTGCATACTTTCTTCATTCTTTGTCCGGGAGAGGTTTTGTTTTTGCTGCCATATGAACACGGGCTCAGAGGTCACATGAGCGTCTACTCCAGACTAATCAAAACAGTTAATCACCTCCTCAATGTGTTTCACACAATTGGAGCACACACACAAAACGTCTCATCCCAGGCCAGCAGGGCCAGATCCCTGTGCTAGGTTTCAGATTCATGGGTCACTGCCTCCTAGCCCCGATAAGAACAATCTATTTTTATATAAACAGGCATTTACACAATAAGGGCCCTGTTGTTGCCCACAGAGAGCAGCCTCGTGGGCTGCTCCTGTGGGGCCAGTTAAACCCCTACCTGTGGGAACTCGCGGGGCATAGAGGCGGCTTTGTGCTGGGCGGGCACCGCCAGTGCCGCACTGGGAGGAAAGGCTGCTGCCGGGTGGCAGGAACGGCTGGGCAGAGCTCCTTAATCATCAACTTCGAAGAAAAGCCATTCAGGAAAGGGATTTTGCTTTCCGCAAGACCTGCCAGAAGCACCAGCGGTCAGATTCTCCATCTTTATTCTGGGTTTTATATATCAGCTCAAGAATAGGTTCTCCATGCTACTAAATTAAAATGCTGGAGAAGCTCAAACATTACTTTTCTAATAACATCAGTATTAAAGCACAAACACATTTCAGATGGTATCTAAGACAACATAATGGGGGCACAATTCGCGGTGTGTGGCGTTTCATACCTCCCTACAATGATACAGAAAATAATCATGTGGCAGGAAATGTGAACAGAAGACTCACTCCTGCAGGTCATTTGATATTTGATGAATCAAAGCCACTCTTGGCAGTTCTACCTTAAAGCTGCCCTTGGCCAGCAGTGCCTCCAAGAGAAGCATCCTGCTCCCCCTTGCACCACTGCCTGCTTGGTCCTGTCCCAAACCTGCTTCAGCTGTTGGACTAATGCACACAGTGCAGCAGAGCAAAGCCCTGATCCAGGTTACTGAGCACCGGTTGGTTGCTTTTGGCATCTCTCACTCTCTGAATCAGACAACTATGTGAACGTTTGCCTAGACAGAGGGAAGGGGGAATATGAGACCACAGCCCAGCTGACAGGAGAGAAATCTATATACCTTTGGCAGTCTGATAAACTCCAGTTAAAAGCTACTAATTACCACACAAACATGCTGTAATGGAGAAGAAACCAGTTTGCCAGTGCCTACTGTTAGCAAACACATACAGGAAAATAGAAAAAATGTAAGAGAAGATGTGCAAGAAGCAGAAAAAGAACTCGCTCCCTGCCTCCTGCATTAAACAACTTACAGTAAAACCTGGTACTAAGAAATGACAGTCTCTGGTCCTGTTTTATCTGTAAGTACAGATGTGGCTGAAAGAAGTAAAGAAACAGCATGTTTAAAGTATTGAGGTTTTTGGAAAGTTAATCTATTGTCCCGCTCTTCCCCTTGATCAGTCTATGTAAAAAGCGACTGCTGATACGTGATTCTTCTGTAATGTAATTTTATTCTGTAGGAGAAAATGCTAGATAACTAGATCACTTTTATGAAATTTAGAAGAAATTTCTCTTGATGGTAACCATCTAAAAATTTTAGTCAGACAATATTTTGCTATTAATCCCCGCTAAACGTATTTTCTTCCCTATATGCCACCCCTTCACTTTCATTCTCTATGGTTGTATCATCTGGCAATGCACTTTTGATCTCCATGTTAAATAACTGCAACACCCAAATAAATATTTTAGGAAATACTTATGCCTCACCACACATATCTTTAACATACTAGAATGCCAAGAGAAATTCCTCCCTTAACTTTTTCCTTAACCTGTTCTCAGTGTACCACTTCATACAGAAAACATTTAAATTTGACATCACTTCAAACTCAATTTATGATCAGTATTGAAAAAGAAAAAAGTGGTTATTTGTCCTCACCAGAACCAACAGGAAGGTTCTTCTCAACGTCCTGCTTTTTGGGCATATATAAATACGTAGTCTTCGATTTCTCTGGTAGGTCATCTACACAGGTCACAGGAACAAATTATCTTGCAAGGTTTCAATATTGATATGTTTTAAAAAAATTTAAAAGGCAAAAATCTTCCTATTTCTGAGGCTGTTGATTATCCCTTCATGTATATCTCCATAGTGCAGACTTGCTAGAAAAAGGCTAAGCCCCATTAACTTCTGGTATTTAGAGTGCTAAATACCAACATCATATGATTAAAGTGGGGGTTAAGACCAGACTGTAAGAATGTAATTTCCTACACTTCACCATCACTTCCCCATCAGCCCTGGTATTAAGAAATGACAGTCTCTGGTCCTGTTTTATCCAAAAGTACAGATGTGGCTGAGAAAAATAAAGAAGCAGTGTGATTAAAAACATGTTAAAAAAAAAGCATGTCATAAAACATGTAAAATATATATGAAAACGACTTCTAAAAATATAGAGTAGTTCTCTAAAGGTTTCTGTATTTCCACGTAGCTTTGGAAGACAAATTTATTTGTCCTCTCTCTGTTCTGGTTCATATTTACGTAAACTATTCAGTCAGTCATGCTGTCTTCGCACGAGGGTTGAAGTTCAATCAGGCAGACGCACAGCCAGATTTTGGGGAAGGAGAGCTACCAAGGATATTCAAAATAAGTGACTTAATGTGGCGTGACAAGGTTGGAAGACCGAAAGAGGCAGGCATTAAAAAGTATAGGAACATGTTAAGTAGAAGTCTCTTTTCAAACTGAGAAAAAATCATTTTTTGTTAGAAAAAAGAGGAACCAGAAATAAAGACTTAGCATGAAGTAGAACATATAGGATGGTTAAAACAGTTAAAAACCTTTAAAAAAATAAAACCTACTAGAGGAAATACAGTAAGCATTTCTAAATATTAGCCACAGTGCAGTTTAGAGTAAAGGCCAACTCCCACTGGCAATATAATACCTTACGCATCTTCTTTTAGGCACCTCCACAGTTTCCTGTGCAATTCTATCTGACCTTTATCTAAAGGTCACTCTCCCAGCCATGGCATTAGAGGTGGCCCCTTGAGCCTCAATGCCAGTATCCGTGAGCTCTGCTCATTTCTATAGGTTTTCTTTTTAAATATGGCTTCTGCTTTTGACCATTATTTTCCAATAAACAGACAACAGTATTCATGAGTCATTCTTCAAATACCACTTGTAACCGTTACTGGAGTTTACCTGGAACTAAATCATAATGCATCCTAAAGTATTGACTAAGAAATAGTTATTTTTGATCCCAAAATAATTGCAGATATTTATTCTTAAAAAAACACTTTCAAAGACTCATTTTTGCAGACACAGTAATCCAGAAATAAAAGATACTTCAAATAGATGTTAAGCAAGAGAAACTAAATGAAAGGACTAAATAACTAATTTAAATATTATTAAAATCCACCATAAATTTGCCATAAAACAAGTATTGTTGTTTGTCCTTGAAGCAAAAAAAAAAACACAAAAAACAGAGAATCACAGAATCTTCAGGGTTGGAAGGGACCTCTAGAGATCATCTGGTCCAACCTTCCCGCTCCAGCGGGCACCTAGAGCAGGTGACACAGGGCGGCATCCAGGCGGGTTTTGAAGACATCCAGAGAAGGAGACTCCACAACCTCCCTGGGCAGCCTGTTCCA
>JAUBOD010000589.1:2747746-2780250 GCA_032353885.1 Nothura maculosa
GGTGGAACCTCCTGTGCTTCAGCTTACACCCATTCCCCCTTGTCCTATCACTGGCCACCACTGAAAAAAGCTTGGCCTCCTCTGAACCTCAGAAGGGTTTTCTTGAGCAATTTAATCTACCTCTTCCAAGGTTAATCACACATGTAACCATACTGAAGTCAAGAGAATTACATTAAACATGTCAACATCTTCAATGTTGTTAAACATTACTTGGCCTCTACATATTGCCTAAAGACCCATTTCAGCATTTCCTGCTAATTTGAGAAGTTTTTAGTTATTGCACACCAGGAAAGTAAACTGGTATTATGCCTGTCTCCATACCAAAACAACTTTAAAATATGTATTTTTGATAAGCTCCCTTCCATATAGCACCTACAAATTTCACAAATTTCAAAGTTGAGAACCAAATGCAAAAAAAAGACTATTTAAAGTGAAAATTTTACAAAGTGAATAACTAGCCATGATTTGTTCCATTTCTGCAATGTGGAAGTGTTACTACACTATTTCAATTTTATAAGGTCATTATCTGTAAAAGATGTATACAATTCTCACTTATATCAGAATTTTTCCTTACATCGCCTGCAAAAGAGAAGCAATTTTATCTTCCAGCCCTGTTTCTTTCCAGCCTCTGCTTGTACTTCACTATGTAAATATCAAAAAGATTTTAATGTGTTGGAAGGAAAAGAACATAAGAGAATTTAAGAAGACTTAGAAGACAAATGGGAAAAAATCAGAGCTTGTTGAAGATATTTACCTCAACTTCAGATCCCTACTGGAGAAAATAGCTTAGCTGCTTGTTAATTTGAATTTTCTGCTTATCAACTTTTTTTCTTCTGTATCCAAAAGAAAAATATTTTTGTAATAATTGAAATAGAAATATAATAGTTGCTACTGAAATATTGTTGTCATTTTGTTATGTAGATAAGATCAGAAACTGAGATGAGATAAAAAGTAGATTCCTTCTTCTCCCTGCATATGGGCTAGGCATTTGTAGTTTGCAATGAGGTTTTACTTTAATTTCTGTACACGTGATTCTGATGGGCGCTATGTTATTTTCTCTGTTGCCAAAAATAGTCTCATTATTACATTGTTCTGGTCCAAGATATGACGTACTGATTAGGACAAGCAAAACTTCAAACAGATGCTCTATTTTTCCTGTAAAATGATTACAATTTTCTCATCTTTGGCTGAGAGCTGGTTGATAAAATTCAGAAAACCTTTCTTGTTTTATTTATTTTTGTTGTTATTGCTTTCATGCTTATTTCATCAACAAATTCCTTTTTATTTCAATTCAGTGGGAAACATACCTTGGAGCTTGAAGAACATACAAAGAGTTTCCAAACACCTTTTAGTTTGCAACTTTCCAAGTTAAGAAACTCTAACGCAGTTTTCCAGATAGGACACTGAACTATAAGGTTGTCATATCAAAAATCATAATAGGCCCAAGTCTTAAAATACAGAAATTCTCCACGAAGCAAGGTTTTTTCTCTCCACGTAGATCTGCTTAACTAGAGCAGATACATTCAAGTCATTAAATGTCGAGACCCATTTCATCAGTCAACATCATCTGAAATGGGGCTTCACTTGTATTATTAATATCAGGCTCAAATACAAACTGTTATCTCTAAACCATTTTGGATAACAAAGAGGAAGAGGAAAGCAGAAGAAACTACTGGTGCTCTATAAACTTCATTTCTTTTCTTAAACTAAGAGTAAACAGCAAAAACTTGTGACTTACAAAAGATGGGTGTAGAGGATAATTAGGACAGGAGGCCAGCACTTGGTTTAGCCAGACTCAGGTGTAAGCTAAGTTTTCTGATCTATCCTCCCTCAGTATTTCTGCATCCATCTGTGCAGGTCTGCAGAGGGAAGCCACAGTTCCCCATGATAGATGGTCTCCAAGATTCTGTGCTCAGAATTGCAGAAAATCTTCTCTGATTTTTCTTAGGAAATTTTGAGAAAAGAACACTATGGATTTTATCTGCATTCTGTTTATGTTCCCACCTCAAGGTAAGCCTGTCTTGTGTTCCAACCTCTTTTCCACACTGTGTAAGATGGCTAGATTTCACAGTGCAATTAAAAACATTCTTGAGGCTTCGATATATGAATGATGATGGTGACGGCAGATTGGGAAAAATGTTTGCAGGCTCAGAAAGGTTAAGTGATCTGCCAAGATGGACCAGGTAGCAGAGTAATTCTGCAGAAGAACTGAGAATAAATTATTTTCTTGACCTTTGAGATTTTCATGCATCTCACAGTAAGGATTAAAAAATTCTTCCTACCAAACTCAATCCAGCCAAAATTTAGGTAATCAAGACACAATAGTGTTAATTAAAAGAAGGAGTTTTACTTGCTGTCTACCAACACTTCATTATTGCACTCAGTAAGGGGATTAAGACTTAACACACCATTTCCTGGGTGAGAAGGGAACAGAATGAGAAGCCTATTTACAACTATTATGCAGAAGAAGTAGGGAAAACAAAAAATAGAAAGGGTAAAAATGTTAAAAAAATAGAGAAGGATTTCTAAGAAACTTGGAGCTTTCACTGCTTAAATGCCAGCTGTAGACTGGAATTTAATATTAAAAATAAATAGCAAGTCAAATCACCCCGGGATAACTGCTTGCAGCACTTTGAGGCCATTTGCCATCGTAAAAGAAATACCACAAAGTTATTCGATCAAGAACTACAGTCTCTCCCCATATCAAAGCACCACAACTTGTCAGCAGTGCAGAATCAAGACAGGTAGTAAGCTTCCATGCACAGTGACTTCAACTCTTTGTTGTACCATAGTCACAGGTAACTCAGGCTGCATGGGACCTTGGGACCAGACTGGCAAATCCAGCTCCCTCAACCTCCACTCACAGGACAGGTACTGCAGCCCCAGCCGCCTTGGTGGCCTCTGGTGACCTTACAACAGTTTGTTGACATATTTCTTGTACTGGGGGTCCAAAATTGGACGCTGTGCTCAAGACGTGGTCTAACAAGTCAAGCAGCATAATCCCATCCTCTGTCTACTGGCTGTGCTCCCACTAACGCAGCCCAGGGTGCTGTCAGCTGCTGCCAGGCACACTACGGCCCACGTCCAGCTCGCTGCCCACCGGGACCCTCAGGGTGTCCTCATCCACCGACTCTGTCGCTTTACCACAGAGGGCAATCACGTTGGTCAGGCGTGATGTACTCCGAGTAAATTCATACTGACTGTTCCCAGCCACCACCTTGTCCTCCATGTGCCAAGAAATGTGATCCAAGATGACGCACTCACTGATTTTCTCAGCGCTGGACGTGAGGCTGGCCAGACTGCACTTTTCCAAAGGCTGGGATGCAGCTACATCTGGATTTTAGGCTCCTTCATGTAAAATCATCTTTATAACAAAGGAAGACCAGTCCTTTATATCCTTTTTAATCTCAGTACCGTAAAATCACATTTTTTAGCTAGCATGCCAAATTTTTGTTCCTCTTAATTTTAGCTGTATGCACCACAGTTGGAGTTTCCAGCATATGTGAAGTTACTCTACATTCTCAAATACATAAACATACTTTACATACAGACCAGATTCTGCAATTCTTACTAAGGTAAAAAATGCCATTCAGCTAAGGAAAATACTGCAGTAATTTTGTCTTTTGCAAAGTATGGATCAACAACAAAGAATAATATTTTTTTAATTCTCCCGACCTATACGCTCAGACTTTTGTCTTCTGTGAACAGTCCTCTTGCATTCCTGTAGCAATGCATTGTTTATATGAAGAAAGTAATACTGTTTTGGAAAACAGTTTTATTGGTGCACATGGCCCAGTCATGACCAAGCTATTCGCCAAGGCCAGGACTAAGGTTAGAAATAGTACTGACAACTGTGCTGGACATGGATGTACAGACACCCAGTCTTATGGAAGCCAATGGCAAAAGGCAGCACTTGCATTTGTATTTTGGGCTTGAATAAAGCAATAAGGTTGAAAATATGAGGACTAATTTACAGCTAGGGCTTAGCTCTGTAACTCAGGTCTTTTTGAAAGTTATCTATGCACTCAAATGGTCTTTAAAAAAAACTATAGCAAAATCATATATTTACATGCTGTGAAATATATGTTTAAAGTTTATTCAACTTACAGCTATACGTTGGTTGCCTGAACCTATCATCAAATTTATATTCCTTTTTGTGCTTTTTAAAGGGACATCAAATTTAAAATTACCATTGACTAAAAGATTCAATCTACGATTTATAACATAAATTATAGTTTATGTAGGCCTTTAGTTCAGTCACAGGTAACATAAGTCCTAAAATGAGAGGCAGTTCTAGATCTAGAGATTCTTTAAACTGATTTATTTGTAATTGACTAGTTTTCATGCTGATTGTGCCCTGTAAGATCTGATTAAGTGAATTCATTACCATTTATAATTTTGTGACAGCACTTTGGAGATTCCAGCTAGGAAAATTATAGCAGTCTAATCAAGGAATGCAAACAGAATACAAAAGCATTTAAGGAAAGAAAAAAAATAAAATAACTCCAATAATGCTGATATTTTAAAAAGTGTCTCTCCTTGAACTCTAGGTTTTATGTCTACCTCGAGTTCTCCTAGACATCTGTGGGATCTGCTTTACAGTGTTTTTATATTTGTCCTCACAAGTTGCCTCACCTCAAAAACGCTCCCCAGATCGTACCAAATTTGAACTGTTCTGCTCATTTTCTCAGCCACATGCTGACAGAAACAGCACCAGCCCATCAGACCATCTCACTCCCTTTCTGCAATGCAGCTCTTACTAAAAGATACACTGATAAAATGCACTCATGACACTACCAGAAGCAGAGAGAACCAGGATCTTGGGACTCGCATCTCCATAACTACTCAAAGCCAATAAAGAAGAGAGGAATGTTTACAAACTATATCAAACATCACTGTCATGCTGGCTCTCCCAACAAGACAGCACAGCATGCTCAGTCATGAATAACTACTTTTCACATCTGCAGTGATTGCAACTGCCATGAATATAAATGGGAAAGGATGCCAAAAAAAAAAAAAACCACAAACCAAGTCACAACAAAAGATTCTAGATCTTGGTCTTAAAAGGTAAACAAACTTAAGGGTGAGCAAGGACATTACACTATCCAAATTTTATGCAACAATTTTATTCATGCTTCAGATTGTTTGAAAAGTCATTCAGCCATATACTATTAAGGTTTTCATATTTCTGATCAACAGTTTGGTAATACAAAATGTGTTTTTTTTTTCCTAGCTCTTAAGAAATAGTTAAAATAATGTCTTTCCCAAGGCACTTTTTCTCAATTCTATAGTCTACTCAAAATATATGCATCACTTCCCAGGGAGTGAATGGATTATTTTGGTCATGTCACAGACTAATGACCAGCATGTCATTTGCTTGACTCTGGAAAAAACTTGCAATTACAACTGGAAACTCATTTGCACATTTAAAGTAATAAAACATTTCTTCATATCAACTCATCCCAATCACAAACTACAACTCTTAAAATCCAAAGACACGCACCTATTTTTGTATCTTTCTCTCTCTTCCTAATTAGCACCAGTATTTTTCTTTCATAACTATTGGCCAACAGGCATGTTAAATTAGTGTATTCACTAGGAAAAGCAAGAGTGCTGCTATGTGTGATGACAAAAGCAAACACGATCTCCCATCCTTCTTCACTACACTTAAGGTGCAAATTCTTCTATTCCGAGATTGTTCTTGTAATCCACCCAATACTATAAAGCAAGGATGAAAAACTCTTTCTTTAAGATCCAAAGAATCTTTTTCAAGAACTTTTGAACACCTATTTATTAAAATATACCTTAACAAAATCCAGCACATTTGAAGCCATACCTATGGGTTGCCCACTTTATTTTAGAAAGAGAACTGAGCATCCCTCCCACCACAGCTTCCCTTCCATGCCAGTCAGTTACCCTCGCTCACACGCATCTCATTTAAAAATCAGTCAAGGAAGCCAAGGCAGGCACACGTACTTAAAAGGTTTTTCTATAAAATTAGTTTGGCACACTTACCTGTCGAAATAAAGAAGAGAGCAACTGTGACAAGATCACCAGAATCTAGGTATCTCTCATTTCAGACTCCTATAAAGGGTACAGAAAGACATAAAAAGCCTGACATATGGAGAAAGTGCAACAGCCACTGCACTTAAAAATTTATAAAGGAGAAATGCTCACAGCATAAAGGGGATTTTGACATGTTCGTTTGTGTGGAGGGCATGTTTATCGTGTTAGCCATTTGCAACCTATTCATCAAGCTGCAACACAGATATTACACACAGCCTCACAAGAACAGAGCTTCATTTGCTATATTGACTTCAGTGTGCTGCTAGTGGCATCAAATCAGTGCTAAGGCAGAAGAACAGACACTCTTGGTTACCAAGACAGACATAATTATAGGCGACATGTGACAGGAAGCTACTACAAACGATGCTTCTTGGCTGTTTCTCATGACCACTTTGCTCCTTTCAGAATTACAGGACAGTACTAAAGGTGATACTGGAATTACCCAAGGATAAGTCGGTGAACATCACAGGATGGGCACGGCACCACTTACAACAATAAATATAAAACCAAAATTTACCTAAAATTCACCTCTTCTCACTCAAAACTTTATTAGGTTTAATGTGCGCTAAGCCAGTCATATACACACACCAGTATTTAAATACACTTCCAGTAAATAAAAAGTACATTCTTTACAGTCAAGTTTTGACACATTTTACTAAAAACAAACAAATCTATCCCGAAAGCTTTGAATCATAGGAAAACACTTAGAAATCTCCCTCTAGCACCTGCATAATTCTACACATCTTATAGCAAGATTATATAAAACAGCTTACGTAGCTCAGTATGGGAAATGTTCTTATTTTTTACTACATAGAAGTTGCATTTCAGATGAATTTTAGTAGACTCTACACTGTTAGAGTAGGAAATAAAATGTGATCTCTGCAATCAATTTCCTTGGAAAGGTAAATCCTAAAGGATTATTAGCCATTTCTCAGAAGGCAAAACCAAGAATCATTATAATAAGATAGGCTGAAGATAGGTGAAATAAGATAGGTAAAAAGCAAAGCAAAAGTGTTTTGCCCACATAATACAGCTAAACTGTAACATCTTTAAGAGATGATGCACAGGTCAAAATAGAAAGAGGGTCAAAAGCAATCAAGAAAAAAATTATTATTGCTCTGAAGGCTTTTTAGATACAAAGAGCACTACTTCAGGAAACCCTAAGTAGCTGCAAACACGTATAGTGAAGAGTATCATAGGACTCCTTCCCTAACAATTAATAGCCAGAAAAGCAATCCTGTGCTGGACAGACTTCTGGCCTAATCAGATTCTAATCAGATTCTGGCCATTCTTCAGTAGGAGAAAATGGAACCCATGGGCTGTTTCAAGCACTTCAGCCTACTGTTCCGAGGCAAAAGTCTTCAGAGATTTTTAGCCCACACAATCATGTCCAGCGGACTGGAAAACTGATCTCAAATGCTGACACACATGCTCGACCTATTCCAAAATATACACTCCGTTGGTTTTGGGGAAAATATATAGCTTGGCGGATGGTTAGATAGATATTGCTAGGATTAGTAAAGATATATGCAGAGTAATAGTATAAAATATTACACAAACATCTGAGGATTTTGTTAGTATACACTGCAAATAACAAAAGCAATATTCATGGTAAGCTTTTAGCTACTAAGTATCGCACACAAATGAAGGCTACAGATATCCAACACATGGAAATTTCTAATGTTTCTCATTTCTCATGAAACAGGTAATAATTCAAAGATTTTGTTCTTCAAGTCTAAATTTTTCTCATTAGAAAAATTACCAGCAACATGATTCTCATTTTCATCATTAACTTATTTTTCAGACTACTTTGCTGAGCTAACTCTAAGGATGAGAAAAACATGAACAAAAAACAGCTGTCTGCAAAGCATTAGCAAAAACTATGTATATGGGAGCGTTTGCAAGTTGCCTTCATTGAAAGCAAATTTAATGGAGCCTATCCTACAGCATCTTAATGAGGGAGGCTAGGTGAGGCTACAAAGCAGAGGGGGACTGTGTTGTTGGAAAAGCGAGCAACCTCCTGTTCGCACAGGAATTATTCTCTTAATAACATCTGTCTGCAGACAAAAATCCTTCTCTTCCTCCCATCAAAAGCAAAAGGTCAGTAAAACAGAGGCG
Organism: Nothura maculosa; assembly: GCA_032353885.1. Classification (NCBI taxonomy): domain Eukaryota; kingdom Metazoa; phylum Chordata; class Aves; order Tinamiformes; family Tinamidae; genus Nothura; species Nothura maculosa. Next base: position 2,755,931 of record JAUBOD010000589.1, read on the forward strand.
TTTACATCCCTTGAGCTGCCAATTTCCCCATCCCAAAAATCTCTGCCATGAAATCCCAGGTTGCTCCCACAGGCTTTCCCTGCTGCAACACATTTCCCTTCCTGATGCTCCTTTCCTCCACAGCCAGGCAAGTGAGCTTGACCATGCGGGGGCTGCTTCACAGTTGTGACTGCTTCAGAGCATGGCTATTCCTCATACAACATATATAATCTGACAGGCAGCTGCTGACCTTATGCCTTTCCCTCTGTGGGAGCGCTAATTTGTGTCTCTTTTGCATCTAATCATTGGTTTGTACAACGTTTGCAGAGACATAAAACTTTTGAGATCTCTATTCCTTTATAAAATTGAGCTGAAGATGAGCAATAAATTCAAAAGCTATTAGAAAGTAGGAGAGAAATAAGGGAGCATGGACTGATAGCACAGTCACATAAGCCACTTTCCTTAATAAAAACAACCTAAAAAAAACCCACACACACCCCTACAAAATCACAGCTCCTGTGCAAGGCAACACACCGAGACATATGGTAAGTCAAGGTGCAACTATGTACTCTCTAGCGAGGGAGACCCGACAACGTTTGCACTGTGCAGCATAGCTCCAGTAACATGGTTCACAGAGCTGTATATGACAGGCATGCAGTATTTATAGTACTTACCTCGCTCCCTGGCGCTGCTCCTTTCCCTGGGGTGGATGAGCCGGGATGCTCTGCTCACCATGCACAGCCCAGGGCGGCTGCTTCCACCGTGTGAGGAGATCTAGTTTGCACCGGAGAGCTGCAAACAAGCAGTTCCACAAGGCCATGGGTCAAGTTCTCACTCAAATTTGGCAAGCTTTGCAATTTCTAGCATTTGTAAGAATCCTAACTAGTGGAATGCACATATCGGAATTTTCGCAATTTTTTTTTTTTTACTATAGTAATGTCTGTTTATATGGGAAGTTATCTTATTTGTGGGCATTTCCCTGAGGTTGTGCAATTATATGCTCATTCAGGAAAGTTAGTTGTTAACTAAAAAGAGCAAAGCTAAACTCAGCTACTAGGTAGACAAGGCATGCCCATGAGCTCTCTGCAGACAAACAAGCATTCGTCCTGCCAGCACCAATCACCCAAAAAACAAGCCAACAAAAAAACTGCACAATCACATTGGCAAACTTAAGTGATTATTTCTGAATAACTTATTAACACGATTTCAGCACCATAGCAGCCCCAGTTTCTGCTCTGAACCGATTCCCAGATGACCAGCCAGCTTAGCTGCACAGCTGTCTGCATGGCCATAGACACACCCATCCCTTTGAATTTGTGAGAAGAGCAGAAAAAGGGAACAGGCAAAAAAAAAACCAAAAAAGCACACACACAGAATGAAGGCTCTAGCAACATTTGACTGAAAGTTTAGCATGTTTTAACCAATACAATTTTAAATAACATATTTAATGAATCCCATCTTTTATGAACAAAAGCAGACCTGACCATGTATAGCCTATTCACTGTCATCACAGCGCCTTAAGTGTTTCTTTACTGTTTTCATGCACACGTGAATATCTGCAAACTCTTCACCTTAAAGGACCTTGTTTGCACATAAGCAGCTTTTTAAATTAAACATGATTTATATGGGACAACTCTAGTAAGTTTTAGTTACGGTCTATAGAATGTGAGGACAAGAACAGTTCATGTGAATACAGAATTTGCTTTAAAAAGAAAAGAAAAAAAAAACCTAGCAATTTATGCTAAGATGCTAACATAAAAGTACTAACTGCTGTTTTAACAGTGCGCTCATATAATTTAGAGAGTGATGAAGGCACTATAAGATTACACACAATCCATTACCATAGTGATACTCAGAGACTCCCAGACGTCTTTAATACTAATAGACCCTGAACACACACTGAATGCTGCAATTTCTTTTCTATGTTAAACGAGGATCTCAGATGCTGAGGTAAGTGCTAGTACCAAGACTTTACATCATGCTGCTTGAGAGGGACTTAAAAAGCAAACCTGATTTATTTGATTGTAGCTCAACAAAGAAGGAAGTGTCAGGCTGAAAATTCAAGTTTGCCAAGGCAAGAGCTGTTAGAAAGTTTGTAAGACTACTAGCATCCAATTCTACCCTTATCTAAAACTAGAGAGAAAAAAAAAAAAGGCACAATTGGAATGCAAAGAGAAACAAGAATCAAGAAAGTAGTATGGAAAAGGTAGTTATTTTGTCCATCAGGCAAGGCCATAGCTAGGCATCTGTTTTAAAATTCAGAAGAAAGAGAGCTCCATATGGACCTTTTTAGAACTAAATATGAAATCTACAGCTGCCTGAATACTTAGTGAATTCATGTATTTGTGATTCTCTTGCTTTTTTGTTATGCTCTACTACTCTCATCTTTTTTTTTTCCAGTACACCAAACATAATGATTAGAATACTTGCGTTTTGTGTTAACGCATGGTCTTCAGAGAATGGTCTTCAAAATATCACATGCTTTGTTTCTTCAGATTAGTCACTATTTATAGCAGCAAGCTTGGATCAGCAACAGAATTAAGTTAAATTTCTGCCCAAGTACAGACATGTATAAGCACGTGCTGCTAATTTCATTTATACTTCAGACATGAGGAGAATTTTTGCAGCCCTATGCATTCTCTCTAATCAAAGACACTTAAAAGATATAAGAAAAAGGCAGTATCAAGAATTTAGGGAGCAGATACATTGAAAAGAGACAGATTAATCAAAAGTTATAGATATTCTACTCAAGTATAAAGCAGGTGTTAAAAGCAGCATCCTTTTTCACCTCTTTCCATGCAGATACCAAACAGCTGCTTCTACCTCTGCACTTGGTGGTGGCAGGAGGAAAAGTCTAAGGTCCAAAGTCATGAGTTGAACATGATCCTACCTGTGTGAGCAGAGCTTGGTCACCTCAGGGGCCAGCAGGGCAGGTCCAGACTATTTCCGTGACCAGCTGTGCCTGGGATATGCAGCAGTAAACAGGACCAAATAAGAGCTAGTTCTTCTTTCCTAACATGTTGTGTAACATTTCATGACCCTCCACTTGGACCTGCATTACAGCTGGCTTAAGGCTCCTGGCCCTTTTTAAGCCTGTTTTCAAAATACTCAGCAAACTAAACAGTTGTTACCTCACTTAATAGTTTTGACCTGTGTGCAAGCTGCTGCTCTCTAACATGTTGTTTTCTAACACAAGGCCATGCATAATGCAGGATTGGCAGCACCAAGGCTGTGGGAGGAAGATATGAGAATCCCTTGCTGCATCTCTGAGACATGGCTCGCTCCTGCTCCCCATTCCCAAGGCTGCCCACTGCTGAATGGCAGGTCACCTCGGACCCCTGCATTTGGCAGTCAAAGGGGTCTGTGGCAGGAGCATGAGGGCTCAGCCTTGGTGCGATGGCATGAAACAGTGACATTTCTCAGCGATGACTCTCGATCAGCCCGAGCCAATGCTCAGAATGCCTCATCCCCAACTCAAAAGTCTACGAGCTGATACAAACACAACTCTCAGGGCCCACAAAGTTTCAAACTTGACCATCCCTAACTTAGCTGAACTCAAGCAGAATTCAGCTCTGCCATGCCAACATTCCGCACTTTCAAGCAGAAAAAATATTTACTTTCTGCTTTAAGAAAGCAGAGCCCAGATCCTGCCCAAGTGCGGCAGGCTCCCGTGCAGCAGTGCTGCTCAGAGAGCCATGCAACACTTCCCATGCGAGGTGACCCTGTGCTGCCTCACCCCGCAGGCTGCCCAAGCACAAGAACTACAGCAAGAACCCTCAGGGCAACAGCTTGCCAGATTTCCCTCCTCCTCCTCCCCTTGCAAACTGGGACAGCCATGGATTGAGAGCATATCACTCATGGTGCTGGCTTCTCTAACAGATTACCTAGTGTAATATAACCATCATTAGGAGCGTCCCTTCAGGGAAAAAGTTGAAAGAATTAGGATCATAAGAGCTTGTAGGATACATGGCGTAGCAGCCATATTACATACAAACAAGTGGAATGACAATCACCTGGAGCAGAGCGCTGTTTAACTCCATGACAGGGACTCTGGAGACCTCTGAGCATCTCATCAAGGAAAAAGAACTCAAATAGAAAGAGACCAAATGAAACTACTTTTTAAGTCATAGTCCCTAGCCACAAAACTAGCAGCAAGACAATGGCAATACACACAATCCTGCAGCAGAACATTAAAGTCTATCTGAAGAATAAAACATACATGCCAACAACCTTTTCAGACCTCCAAATTCCTGGATGCCTTACTAAAATTCTATGTAATCTAGTCATCGCATATGCACATTTCTAAAAAAATTCATATTAACAACAATAATAGTTTAACTGCAAATTCTGAAATTCTCAGTTTGTAACAGTGAAACAAAAACTGGAATCTGATCATGTTTATTGTCTGCTGATAACAGGTTAGAACATTTTCAGCTAAGGAAAAAGAAAATCATTCCTATTCTTATCTAAACAAAAAGTGGCAAATTTAAAGTAATAGGAATTACTGCAAATGGTAAGCAATCAGTGATGAAAGAAAAATAAGTCATCCTCAGTTCATGGCTCAATTATTTCATTTCCCAGACATTGCAAAATCCCTAACAACTAATAAGTATTAAAAGCTTTTCAAAAAAGCTGGAAGGTGATCATCTTAGTTGCAATTTTTCATGCAATTCACCACATGTATCCATCTCACTAAAACCCATCCTGGATGTTGCACTGCAAACCTCTACCCTTTTGTTCTCTTAGAAGACAGATTGGCCTCTCTGACAGGCTGCTGTCCGAACAGCAGTGTGCAATGAACTTTACCTTACCAAAGCACTTCACAGAAGTACTTACATCCATTTGCTGCCTACACTTGTAGCTGGGTGTTCACTATAGGCTCAAAAGAAAGTTTAAGAGTTGCATTTATCTAGCAGAAGTAAAAACAACAAAAACGAACAAAAACCCACCGCACAAGTCAGATTTCAGCACTTTCAAAAGGCTGTAAATGTTATTAGCTGTTGACCAAAAAGTTTCTTTCATAAAGTCAGCGAAATCCACAGATCACCAGCATCTAAAAAGTATCCTTAATCTACTCAATTGAGCATAGCACTATATTTGCCATGTGTTCAGCAGTCCAGATGGCTCCATTTTATTTACATGTTCAGGTCCAAACAATCATTACCCAGTTATGGAAACAGTTTTGTTTGCGTGTTACGGTTTTGACAACAGCAGAGAAATTATGCACTGACCACAAGGACAGTTTAAAACCAGGAAGTTAAAAAAAAAAAAAAAAAATACACATATAAACAAGAAAAACATTTAAAGAAAAGATTTTTTCCTACAGACAGGAATTTTTACCTAAAGACAGGAATTTTATTAGCATCCCTGGCTTAGCTAGTGTAAGCAGAGAGAGGTGAAATCCCAGCCAGTGAAACACACTAACAGGGGAGCTGTGATGAAGCTGCGCAAGGAGAGCAGAGCTGATTGGAAGTGAATCATTCCCTGCTGCGCCTGGTTTGAACTTTGGGGCATGGACCAACCAGCCCTGCCATTTCCACTCTTATTAACAGCGTGTTTAGATCAGTGTAACAGAAGATAGGATTGTTTTTTGTGGGGACTGGAAGCTAATATTTGGGGCATTTTCAGAGAAATATATTAGATTATTTGAAATGTAGTGTTACAGAGGTTTTTCTGTTCTGTTTTTTTTTTTTAATCTTGTCTTTCTATTTCCTTTAAATATTGCAAACATGATATAATCTGATCAACCTGAGATGGAAGATTAAACTATTCTTGCTATGAAATGCTACGACAATCATGTCAATAATAAAAAACAGCTGTCTTGATTTAAAATTTCATTGAGGCTTACCAAGTCATCAAGATTGTAACAAGCTACAGAGGTTAAGAATTACTGCATGAGCTCAATAAATTTATCAAGCCTTATTAAGCTGATGATGCAATGTCTCTTTGCAGAGAGCATTACAAACAACCAAAAGAGGAGGGAAAAAAATCTATATTTTGTGTGATTTTTTTTCCTATATTACTTGTCAAAATACGAGTAGTTCAATGTATACCGGATCCCCAGGGATCTGCTTTTTGCTTCTTGTTAGGAGGGTTACAAGGAGAGTTGCCCAATAAATCCTGGGAAAAGCCTGGGAGCTTTTCTGGGGGCAGCTTTTGGCAGCACCTCAAATACCAACCTCCTCTTAAATGGCAATCCCAATTGAAAGGGATCCTGGCAGCTCCTCCCCAGTCCAGCCTCAGATTTGCCGGGGAACGGGGCAAGCAGCGAGGCCACTACAAGAGGCAACAGAAGGTCTCTTGCATCCTCCCTTCCCTCCACCAGCACACGCAGGTTCCCACGTCTCCCAACATGAGCTGGTTGCCATTACAGCCTCTTTCACCAAAATCACCAGAACAGGCACCATGCCCATGAATACCGCTCAGGGCGGCCAAGAGGGGACAGACCTGCAAAGGCAAAACTGGCGGGTCCCCACTAACCTCAGTAGCAGTCCCAGCTAGGAGGGATAAAACACCATGTGCCATTCAACCAATTATCCAGCATTTATTTCCTTCTGCTGAACACGCACTGAAACTTTCATAGCCAAAGAATCAGAGGAGGAGAAGCAGCCCTGAGCTGCCAGACCTGGCAGTTGATGCAGGAGGCACTGGGCTTTCCAGCTGTTGCAAGCCGAGAGCCCACGAGCCGCAGCCGAGCAGCCCCAGCTCCCGCACCCAACACGCAGCACAGCTACCCACCACTTTGGTGCTTACTGTGTAACACAGCCTGCCATTCCCAAAATCTAGCACAGACCTTAATGAGGAAGAGAGACACAAGCTGCATGTGGCTTCCAGCTAGAGTTACCCACCCCAGTACACATGGCTGGATATACCAATTACCACAATTGGGCCCATCTACCAAAGTGTGGCAGGTAAGTAAAACAAAGTGTAACCATAGAGATAGCCAGCCCATCAGCGAAATTTTATTTATTAAAACCAACACAGTATATCTGGACAAAGGATAAATTCCCTGCTAATAGAATGCATTACAGCAAATGGATTTAAATCTCACAAAAATTATTTATTTATTTTAGTAAGGATCTAGAGCTATTATTATACTATGGGGGATTTCTTTGGTTCCATGTCTCCATTTATAATATCAATATAGAGTGTACAGTTTTTACATATTTGATCTGTCCAGAATATAGAAAACAAACAATTAAAGAAAACACGTACATCTTCTCCTAGCTTTGAAACATGGGTCACATTGTCTTGTTTATGTTGCCATGTGTTTATTCTCTTCACAGCTTAAGGCCTTACCCTCTGGCTGTATCTTACAAGGAAAAAGGACTATTTATGTTCATTGCCTTTATGCAGGTCATTTATTCTTGCTCCTTTGAACTAGTTTTGTTTTCACCATAATATCCATAAATAATATAACAACACTATGATTTGAAAAAAAGACTAAGTATAGAAAAAGACACATATAGGCATTAAAAAAGGTGCTGAATTACTGCAGATCTGTATATGCAGATGTAAATACGTAGACTATTAAATGGTGAACTCATCTGCCATGTAGGGGAAAAAAAAATTTTAAAAGCGCTATTATGACCCAAAGCAGTATATAGTCATGTAGCTTTTCAAGTGCATTTAAATATGCGGATGCCATGTAGCTTTTCAAATGAATGTAAATATTCAGATACCCAGGACAACTGTAAGCTCTGTTTGTGTGGTATTTATCTTGAGAAAGAGTATTTTGATGAAAATAAAATCCCAGAAAGAAAAAGAAATCCACAAAATATATGGTGCACACCAGCAATTAAGCAGAATTAACATAGCGCACAGTCACTTTGACCAAACTATACTCCAGGGTCACATAAAAGTACAAGAGTAGCCATAGCTTTCAAAGATGCACATGGGTGCATGTGAAACACCAAAGCATTTGTTTGCTGGAAGATGCAGAGCTTCAGTTAAGCAGCTCTTCCATTTGGAGATCAACGAGCTACTCTTCAGGCTACAAGGAAGAAATACCCATGAGCACAAAGTAACTGTAGAGGCCACTGCTGGTGGCAACTTAAGCAATGTCTGGTTGAGATCTGACCTCTCTGCACATCCCTGGGGAGGTCGCGAGGAGTTTTGCCTTCAGGGAAAAGCTTTGGGTTATATTTCCTAAAAGGAATCACCAGTTGTCCACAAAGCTACACCAAATAACAAAAGGTCCATGATTTTTAGAGTGTTCTCAGCTGAAAGTCCGATAAAGTCCAGGAGAAATCCAGAGAAGGGAATAAATTTGGCTTTGGGGAGTTACAAGTGACAGTGATGAGCAGGTAGGAAAATGGCAGATTGAATACAAAGTTGATAAATATGAAGTGACATGGCAAAAACAGCATTACACATAGAGCAATGGAAATGAGCTAGTTATCAGTCAAGACAAACAGTACTTTGCAAATATCTGCTTAATGCTCTGTAGAATTCACAAGGATAACTAGAATTTATTAGAGTATTAGAATTTTATTATTAATAGTATTATATTAGAGTATTAGAAAATAAATAAAGATCAAAAGGGAAGGTATTAAGTTATGTTATAAATCCATGAAATGCAGGTCCTATTCTTTCCCCATCTTTCACTGATTCCCCTCAATCTTGAAAACATTAGGGCGGAATTAGAAAAGATAAAGCTGACAAAGAAAATAAATACATAGAACAGCTGCCATTCACATGAGAAAATAAATTACAGCCTTTCAAGCCTGGGAAAGCTTCCTGAGAGAGATGTACAGTGATGAGTGGCCTGGAGAAAGTGAATCGCGTACTCATCTCTTCCAATAGAAGAGCTAAGTGAACCTCGCATGCTCAAAAGACACGAAAGGACATTGCTCTGCTCACAGCACCCAGCGAAGCTGCAAACTCCCTGCCACAGGACGCTGCAAGTTATGCAAGCTCAGCACATGTCAAAAGCAATTGCACGCACTCCTAGGGGTAAAATCCATGAAGGACTCTGGAGATCCCACTCCATCATATTAGTAACTTTATGGACCACAGCTACAGCTAGGAGAGATACCACAGGCATTATGGCAAAACCAGGAATATGATCTACCATCAATCCTGTTTAATGTAACCAAAACCTATTTGGACCTACACCAACAGCCCCACCTGCCATGGCCTGGTTTGGTCATACCTTTGGCAGGTCCACCACCTGCAACACTATTTTGGTTGGGAAATTTTTAGACTTCACACAGCACAGTCCTTTCTTGTCTGTAGGAGCTCTTGCCTCATCACTTGGTCTGAGCAGCAACTCTTTCACTGAGTGGAGGCACGCAGCAAGACCCAGCCAAGAAGTAATGCTTATAGCACTTTAACTAGGAATAATGTGAGTAGAGGAAGGTACAGTGGAAAACCACAGGGAGAGTATTTTAAGTCAGTAGATAAAAATCATGCTCAGGTAAGTTCAGCCAATAAGTCCTTTTTAGAACATATTAAACAAAGGAGGAAATACACTGTGGGTGAGGAATTTGCAAGAAGCAAACTAAAAGATAACTACAATGTCTTCTGACATTTTAAAGTTATGGAAAAAATGCAAACAAGAGAGATTGTGGGTGCCAATCAGAAGAAAAGAGGGTAGAAAGCAGTATGCAGAACACAAGCATCTGGAATTTACTTATTAGAGAAAAGTGAAAGGTGCTGAGGGAAAATTCAGTAAGGACTATGCTCACAGCAATATTTTTCAGATAAATGTTTCTCTTCAGAGAACAAACTGGCTGAATATCTTGCATGCCTCATTAGCACCAATAAATGCAAACACAATAGTAAGCAACACAAATTAAGTATCATCAGCCAAGCTAGCAGAGTCAGATGTTAATGACATCTTAGTTCTGCAATTAGCTAATTGGATATTTGCACTTGTTATCTATCATTCTATTTAGAAACAATACTTTAAATAGCTTTAGAACATGAGATTATCAGTGATAGTCACATCTGAAATGCAACATTTTTAACTAAATTACTGAATTTAAGCAAACTACCCGAAGGTTTCCCTTTGCAGGGTCTGAAGCAGCCTTCCCATTCATCTGGCCATTGATACCTCCATTCCTTTCATAGACAGAAAAGAAGTCAAATTCTTTTCTGCTCAAGTAAACGGCAATCCCCAAGTGCCTTCCAACAAATGCCATGCTAGAATAGTCTTGCTCCTAGCGCTGGCGAGGTTTCTTTAGCACACTGAGCAGAACCACAAAGCTGAGATCAGCACACCTCCAAAAATTTAATATTATTCAGATTCACTGTTCTGGTTTTAACACATTTTTACTTAAATAGCATTAGAAGAAACCTTTAACTGCTCCAAGAAATCAAGTCTCTTATAATTATTAGTAGAAATATACAATGTGGGCAAAAAGTTTCTCTCTCATGTTTGTCTGCAATCACAAACCACAAAATTCACACCACACTAAACTTTTAAAACTTAATACAAAACTTAATACAAAAATCAGTCATTTAAGTGAAACAGCACCCCAGGATAACCACAGCTATTAGAAAAATGACACTGACATATTGCCAAGTGAATTTATCTACCATGCTTTGAACAAGTCACCACATTTAATGAGCCTTAGCAAAAGCTAAATATATATTTATGATGCCTTTCTTTTTGGAAAATTCTTTGCAAGTAGCTATTAACTAGGTATTTTTAATACTTGCTGTTCTGCACATCCACTGCCATCTGTGATTCACATTAGTTATTCAAACAATCATTGCTCCATTAGATCTCTGAATGCTGAACCCTTACGGAACATATGGAAGTTGCCATGAGGCTGAGGATGCCTTTTTCATTCTGTCTTAACTAGTTATATGTCTAGTTAACAAACAAGAACAACATCCAATGCTTTATATGACCAGTCACATAACGTAATAAAGAAATCAGAAGCAATTCATTATACCAGAATACTTAGATGTGAGTTAAAATGGATCCACAAAATTATTATATAAAGTGGGCTTGCTATGAGAAGTAATGCGTATACTGCTAAACATACAATATATAATACATACATATATGTATGCACACGTGCTTATACACAGAGATCTGGTAGAACAAACCAGACTGACTGAAACACTCCTTTGAATACTTGCCTGCTTACCACAGGATCCTGTATCTAATATGCAGCTCAGACCTGATCCAGCAAGTCTCGATTAATAAAACCAAGCAAGAATTGCATCTCTAGCACATTCATTCTATGCCCTCTCTATCTAGATCACAACAACCATACAGAGGGAAAACAATATGAACCTCTAGCCAGCCCAAGAATTATTTAGCCCAGTATGCCATCTCTGATGGTAATGCTAGGAAGCAGCTCAAGCCAACCCAGTCGCTTCCTGTCACCTTCCCCTGTGGACTCTCCCAGCTCCCAGAACTGCAGGACAGATGCTGGGTCATCTCTCCCTATCCTAATCTACCCATTTCAGTAAATGGCATTGGCTTTCACACCACAGAATTTCAGGTTTTCTACACACATTTAATCCACCACCTCCATGGTTCTTTAAGTCTCAATCCTGAAAAGGCTTGAAAACAGTCCCATTAAAATCAACAGGGCCATTCATGATTAATTTAACCTATTTTGATGACTCAAGTTTGAAGGACTTCATCTGCAGACTGAAGGAAACACCTACCAGTTTCAATCCAGAGGGCAACCATTCTGCCTGGGGCTACATGACTGGGTTTTAAATAAAACAACTTAAAATACACGTTCTCAGAGCCCTGAGTGGTACATATTGCCCTATTCCTATTCTTTCCCTAAGCATCCAATACACACCCAATATAGACTTTTTAACTTCTCTAATATTGACTATGCTATTTATATACACATTATATATAATTACTGTCAGCAATATGCTCAGCACCCCTGTTGAGACACCACACAGTTGCATTTAAGTAATTTAATGTTATAGTTTGATGATACAGATGTAAGGAAAGATGAAGCTTTTGAAGTTTTGCCTATACCTTGGTCAAAGATTAAGTATTGTATTGTCCTTATCCAAAGCTATATAACTAAAATCGGTTACCAATACATTCCTATCAAGAGAGTAATCTCCTCTCCTTAAGATTAAAGCAAAGCACAGAGCTAAAATTGTGACTTATTTAATGGACAGCTAGTGCTTACGGCAATCTCTCCCCCCAGGTCTCACATAAGTGTCTCACAGCTGCACATGAGCCCTTCCCTCTGCACAACATGAGCCAACCGAGAGGGCAGGCTGAGCCTGTGAAGTTCGGAGCATGGCAATATAAGACTCCCAGGATCATTGCTCTTTGGCTGCTCCAGCCCCAGGACTGTTCTGCTGGGAAACCAAGTTCGACTCTTTCCAACAGCATGAGGCCAAAACAATAATGGCCATTTTTTCCCATACTTGGTCAGATTTAAGGGTTTTATAACCTCTACTTTTAATTGCCTCCTAAATCTCTGTTGAGAGACAGTAAAGACTCTTGTTGAAGCTGTGTGGGTTACATTTCCCTTATCACACAGCTGCCAATGACATTTACAGTCGCAATCTCCACAACAGCTGTGGCGAGTTCTAAATAAGAAACAGAAAAAAATCTGTTTCCTCATAACAGATAAAGTAGATGCGAATGCACTGAGTAGGACTACAATCAAATCTTACCTATGTATTTCTTCCACTGTTGTAATTTTTTTAAATCGTATCAAACTAATCAAATTTTGTTTTTAACTTCTTTTCAGGAGCACATCAGTAAAAGACTATTTAATTCAGCAGAACTGGGGGTCACCAGAACTTCTTCTCTTGCATGCTTCTATGATCTCAAATTTAAATATATTATACACACACACACACACACACACACACAAAAATGTATTATGCAAAAATGATGTACCTTACTGATGCCTGATTCAGAACAGCTCTCATTACTATGGCTTAGGATGAAATGAATAATTTCTTAATTTAGAATGATTACCACTGTGCCTTTATTACAGAAAGATTCCTAACTTACATAATTGAATCAACTGCATATACATCAATTTAATTCCACTGCCTATGAAACCACTTATTTTTCAACCTTCTGCAGAAATTCAAAACAACTGCTTTTAGAGCCCTGCACTCTTCTCTGTTCTTAAGAACCAAACTGAAGCATTTAACAGAGAACTGACCACCTTACTGCTGTTATGTAGGGACCAGCCTCATCACAGTACAATATCCCCAAGAAGACTGAAAGAAAAATAAGCTAAAACCAAAATACCCTTATGAACTTATATACAGTAAAAAGTGTGGCATCCACTGTACTGGTAACAGTGCATGTAGGACTCCAAAGGACAGAAACATCAAGCACGCAAGAGAGCTATGAAGCCAAAACAAAAAAAAGTCCGTTTTCTGCAACTAATTGCATTTATTTAAATATTTATTGTTAGTTAATAAACCTCCTTCAATAGCTACCTGACTGCTTTCCTAAGTATATGACAATATTCAAGGATTTCATATGAATACATTCATGTAGCTTAAAAGAGTATTAGCATGATTTGGTATGACAAAACTCTGCACATATATTATACAGCAGGACTGTTATACAGTGATCACTTACTCCAGATACATTGTTTGTTTTTTTTTTTAGAAAAACTAAGAAATTAAATGCATGGGTGATGCATTGGGTCCCAGCACACTGAACTCACATCAACCTAGGGGAAACTTAAAGGCACTTGGGAATCAAGAACTTTCACATCAGCCTGACAAGCACACAGGACCAAAGGCATTCACATTTCCCACCATGTGAATCTATAGATTCCACAGAAAAAAATAGTGGAAAAAATCTGTGTAATGCAGAAATTAAATTCATTTTTGTTTACTTTCAAATTATTTTTCCTCTGAATTTGAATCTACAGTTACAGAATTCCATTATTACTCAGGGAAAAGACACAATATTAGCATGGAAATATGAAGTAAGTCCTTAATCTCTTAACCAGATCAAATTCAAATCACTATTTAGAAAACAAGTAGTCCTACTGACCCTTTTGGTTGGTTTTGCCAGTTGAATTGATTCTTTCCAGAGATGCCATATTAAAGGTTGATATATGCAGTCTACAAAAACATTAACATATTGTTTTTTATAGTTAATTACTAAGAGGCTACAATAAGTGAACCTGTTAACAAAAGTAGAAAAAAAAGCTTTCAAACCAAAAAGCAAAAATTACTGCCCCGTACCATCAGAAAAAAAAAAAATTAAAGAGATTAAAGAGTTTTAAAAAGATTTAAGAAGTTGTGAAAGTGAGATTTGACAAAACTGGAGAGAAGTTAAAATGCTGAATAGTAATTTCATAAATAATTCAGCAACAGCCAAGTGAAAATAATCTGTGTACAGTGAACTAGATTGAATGGGAGGGAAAGTAATAATACTTTGCAACAACATTGTGGTAAAAGGCTCGAGTTCACAATTAAACTGAGACACACCACAAATTATGAAAGGCCATTAATTAGACTCTGCTTCATAGAATCACTTTACACTTCTAGATAAACGGTAAGGAATTATGTACGCAGCATGTTACTATTAATATTTTTGGTTTAAAAATTATAGAACTTCAGATATCAATAAATATGAACATACTAGGGAGGGAAGGGAAGGGAAGGCTATATGCAGAGTAACTAGAATTGCATTTTTGTCCCATGAGCTTTGGCAGGTAGGGAGCTCTGCAGAAAGGGAAATCACAAGCAGCTGGACGAGCTGAGTTCCCAGAAGCCTTTCTCCTCCTTTGGGAAGATGAAGCAAATTGTATAATAATTTCTCAAACTTTTAGTCTAGCTTTATTGACAGAGCAGATTAACATGATAATGAAGGAGGATTTTCAAGTCAGTATTCAAGTTTTCAGCTGAACTTTGAAAACAGCTATTCTCTCCTCCCTTCAAAATGTACAGAATGCTCTTACCTCAAGAACTCATTAAAAATGAAGATCACCTCTGTAATAGGAGGGGAGGAGGAAAACTATCAGACATCAGAACACTGCTCTATATTGGCATTTGGGTTTAGAAATATAATCCCCTGGAAATCCAAGACACAGTGATCTGACTCTGCGGGATACGGGCCAGTGCATTCCTATCACGCAGCTGTAGGGGGGATACTGTTCTTCTTGGAAGAAAAGTGGAGAATAAGGTGCTATTGGGATACAATAGGAGATAGTATTTTCTTTCTGTATGCTTTCTCTATCTCACACTATTTTGTATAGTACAGATCTTTCAGAAACCTCCAGGTATTTCCTTCCAAGTGGCATTTAAAAACTGTTTCACTCTGCCTGCTCTTTATGTTAAGGCTTGTGATTTTGAAGTCAATTCATAGTTCATAAAAATAGATGATTTCAACTGCTGACATCAGCTGAGAAGTTCAAAGTATATAAAGTAAACTCTTACGTGCCTAAAATGCTTTTCACTCGTTTTGAAACCTAAAAATGTCATATTGCTTTCTTCTTTGCACCTGATCTACAGATGACTGACAAACTAAGCAGCATATACAGTAATACAAAAGCCTTCCTTTCCAAAGCCAACTGTAAGAGAGCAAAGGCCAGAACAAAAAGGAGCATCTGCCAAAAGTGAAGTTCTTTCATGCTAATATTTACAAATATTTGTTCAGGGGTAATATTTGCTATCAGGTAAAAACTAAGTTGACAGCAAGGTTAAACACTTTTTTCAGCTTCAGTCAGCAAGAACATTAAAAATAAGCACGTTTTACCTCTGATTTTTTTTTTCTTTAATCAGATGGAAAAATGGTAGGTTCATTTCAGTTTTGCAGCTGCTGGTCAGGGTTTTTGCAAAGCGCAGGTAGCAGCCTGACTGCAGGCTGGTAAGACGGCAGGTATCAGACGGCAAACTTTGTGAACATGGTAGAGTAAGATGAGACTAGGAAAAGATCAGATGCCTCTATCATGAACTCTCATCCTCTACACAACCTAACTCCATGGAGGACTGCGCTGTGGGGTGGGTAAATCAGCATTGCAGGAAAGATAAATAAAGTAAAAGTAAAAAAAAAAATCCAAAACAGAGTTCATAAAGAATTTGTCCCAGTAGCAGAAGGGAAGCAGACAGACCAGCTTGCCAGGTGGAAGTCCTCAGATCTTCCGCTCTTGAGCCACATACATGAGAACGTGAATGCAGACAAATTACAGCCCTGGGTCTGCAAAGTCACCATCACTAAGAGCTCAAGCAGAAGAAGGAAACCTGCCCTGATAGAGATGACTCACACAAGCAGAAACTGGAAGGAACCTTTCTCCATTCATTCATTATTGAAGGCACTTAGAAAACTAAAGTTAGATGAAATTAAACCAACCCTTAGTTAATATTTTTAATGCAGTACAGTCCTGTAAGCCATTCAGTATAGTCTAAAATTTTATCTTGTTTCCTGGCCCTGCTTTCTTGCCATGGCACATGGAGTGGGAAAATCAAAACAAAACCAGAAAAGTCTCTCTACACTTGAGAGTCCTTCTCTAGATCCCCCCTCTAAGGAGCCCACAGTTGTCGAGTCTTTCTCATCCTAGTAGAATTATACCAAAAGCTTTTAAGCTTTGCAAGTTTCTATTGGCAAGCCCCATCTACTGAAACCCTTCCCAAAAATTCAAGACCAAAAGAATGAGGGATGGACGGGACAGAGGAAAGGAAACTGAACTATAGTAAAAAACAAGCTCCAAAAGTAATTCTTTAAAATAAATTCTTGCCATTTCATTACCAAGTCTTTACCTTCTCCAGGTTTAATATGCAGAGAATGCCAGTACATGAGAGAAGAGGACAATTAGTGAGCTGAATTAAGTTCTGTGGATCAAACTTAATTTGTATTTGAAGGATCCAATTGGATTCCATGCCAACTCCAACTTCTGAGATTTAAGACTCTGCCACCAAAAACATATGAAGCAACCAAGGATGAAGTTAAAGAAAACATTAACTGACCGCTAGTCACATTTTATTTGATGTAAATGGGTAAAAAGAATACATGACTATCAATAACAGGAAAGGGTATCATCCTCTGGTATATGTTTTCCAGGCTATAATATCCTGCAGGAAATACCCATCCTAATATTTCCTGCAGAAGACAGAAATTATACAGTCCACTGCACTCGTGGCAGGATCATTCTGCAGCCTTATTAAGGTAACGTATAGTAACAAAACCAATAACAACATAGTACAACAACAGCATGTCCTATGAGAACATTGTCCAAGTGGATCAATATCATTTAGGAGACACCTAGCTGTTCACACAGCAACAATCATTTATAAAGTACTTAAAGTCTATTCTTGTTAATAAGAGCTATAGACACGTACACACAGTAGAAAAAGCTAAGAGCAAAATCCAGCGAGCTTGCTATGGTGACTGCACACTGCAAGGGGAACCTAATTAGGAACCAGCTGGGCTCAAGGAGCTGCCCAAAGATTTCCACAGGTCAGTTACCTGCTAGTTTAAAGCTCACTCTTTTCACTCATGTCAGAGCTTTGAGGATATGCCCTAAGGATATCCCAAAGGCTAATATGTGGTACAAGTTGTGTTGCACTCTGTTTTCTACTGAATCGAGTCTTTTTTCTTTCCATAAGTGTGACTAGAGGAGCCACGAGCTCTGTATCTCCTGTGGAGTAACTCAGCTCACCCTTCTTTCAACAAAAAATAAATAAATAAATAAAAAATAAAACCCACCCAAGTCTGTACATCAGTCCATCAAGCAGTTAAAAATAATGGGGGAGAAAAACGATGTACCTAAGTCTTAACCAAAATATTACTCTTAACCTAGGTGAAACAGGGGTTTAAATTATATACCATATGCAAACTACTCTCACTCAAAGACATATATATATATATATATATATTTGAAGAATATAAACACACTTTAGTAACATTCTAGTGCACATTGCAATTTCTGTGATCAACCCACATTTTTAAAATGAGTTGGCTGGGCACAGGCTTGTCATGTCAAAAGCATGATTTCAAATTCAGTACGTTCCCATTCTGAATTATTTAATTATATGCCTAGTTTAATTATAGCTTACACTAATTAAAAATTAGTGTGGAGCCTCGGTATAGTGCAGTATCAGTGACCACCTGAGCTACCAAAAAGTTGGTCCAAATTTTTAATTTTAAAGGGGCATTAAAAGAGGCATTCACAATGTTTCCTAAGAAGGTGCAAATAACTTCAAGTCTCTTGCACCTACGTGAGCATCATAGACCTTCAGATTTTTCTAATTGGGACTTCCATGGGTAACAAGGAAAGTGGGCACTACTTCAATTGCCCCACAAGTACACAAAGCCAAAAGGTTTATAAGAAGTATATCTAAATTTGGGGAAATTTTTCATTTTTCTTACAGAGGTGGAAGGCAGAGTCATTAATTTTCAAGAGCAACAGGTCTTTTTGCAGGAAGGATTAAATACTTGACATTTTAAAGACTTTCTCTGACATTTCTCTTTCTTCGCCCCTCCCTCCCCTTTCCATGCATCATTTTTTAACCAGATTTCCAATATTAAACTCAAACTGTTCTTCCTAGGTTATGATTAACACAATGCAACATCATAACTGTGACTGGTTTCAGTCTTTGTCATTTCCCCTTATCTCAGTCTCTATCCTTTAGTATCCGCCTTCTTCTCTCCTTTTTCTTATCTATCCTTCAGTTCTCGAGTTGGGCTTAATTCCAGCCAGCACAACCCGGCTGTGACCATCCTCCCTTGTAAGTGACCCAGAAACACATCTCGCTGTCTGAGGCTTCACAACGTGAAAACAAGATCCACTCAAGTCACAAACTGTTCAGGATCCACAGCTGCTGCTCATCTCCAGATAAAAGTATAAAAGTTATGATGGTTGGATGAATGGCCTTTTTTTTTAAAATATACATACTGCAGGATTAACACAATTTACAGAAAGGGTTATCTTTAGAATAAGGACTGTTGAGCATATCCTCTTTAATACTCAGGCAATTAAACTTCAGAAATTTAGGTCTGAATGTCTAGTAGGTCCTGCTTCGTAATCTCATAAAATACTGCTCCACTTTTCTCTGAGGTTCACTTCTAAAATGTACCCAGACAGTAAATAACCTCTATTTGTAATCAAGAGGACGTTAGTCTCAGAAACGTAATTCCGTAATGACTGCATCCTCATTATAAATCTTAGACTTTGTAAATTACTACCTCTGCTGATTTTTGTCTGTAAAGTAGGCATACTCTGCAAACTTAAAATTACAATGATGAACTTATGTAGATGGTTAAATATAACAGTTTTATCAAGAGCTAAATTGGAAATTTTCAGAATCCAAATATAAAAATCAATTACTTAAAATCAATTATATATGACAGCCATTTTTTACATGCAAATGCAAAATCATTTTCAAAAAAAAATGATGCCACAGGTTACGAACATTATGGCTACGTTTTATGGGAGGCCAGAGAGGCCAATGATTGCACACACTGCCTGTCCTTGGCCCGCTCCCTCTCCCAGAAGGTGCACGGGCACCTCCAGGGGCTCTGGCACCCCAGGAGCCGTCCCCGGGGACAGTGTGGACACTGCGGCTCAGTTTTGGGAAGGAGAAGAGCTCAAGTGTGCAAACAGCTGTGCCATGCCATGGCCTCGGGCCTGGAGCAGCCACTGGCCTAGTTTTTATTTAATTTAAAGCCAGAGCCTATAGTGCCTCGAAGGTGGTGTTGGCACAGTATATTTTTGCTCTGTTCGGCATCCCCTCATTAAGCATCCTATTGCTCAAGCATGCATATGGTTCCCCACTCGCTTCAAAGGACTCTGCACATAAGCAGAATAAATGCTGAAGACTGAACAGGAAGACATTCCTCTCCAGCATTTCTTTCCTTCAAAAAGACATGATAGCCTGGCTGGTTTTTTTTGTTTACTTGACGCTCAAGAAAGTTGCTGTTGTTTTTATAAATGAAAGATCATAAACAACGTACTTGCAACAAAGAAATATATTCCATACAATGCTGAGCATGAAAAACAGGATCTTAGACACCAGACAAAAACAAATGTTGAATGCTTCATAGTAGAGAATTCTAAAATGCTTTTTCATGAATACACTTGAGCTCAAGGTCTGATCACTTTTCTTTTTAATACATATACAATTTTTTTTCTCTTGCATCCTAGAAGCAGGTCTTCAACTGTATCAAAACAGGCACTGGAAACTGTTTTTTCTTCCTTCCCAGGAAGAAAGTCTCTCACTGGGAAAGCCTCTCTCAAAGCTGCTCTACCAAATCACCTCTAAACGTGGCTTTTTCTTTTCTCATCTAAGCAGTCCAGAATGTGAATTTCTGCTCAACAGCATAACACGCTCCAATAGCATGTAGTATTTTCAGTACTAATGGCAATCCTGTTTTCAAAGACTGTGACCACGTTCAGAGAGGGGCAGCCCTTACACACTGTAGCATCTGATCCAAAGTAACCTTGTGCAGACTCACCAGCTCGATGTTGCCTATTAAAACAAGAGCTGAATTCTATGGAAATGATGTGAATCAAAGGCTCATCTCAGATCCTAGGCTTTTACATGAATGAAATCTCATCCATCAAATGACAGAATGACTGTGTCAAACTTCTCCAAGATGTCAGTGATGACCATCTCCAAAATCAAGCACGAGTACAAGAGTCTGGGCTCTCAGTATCTGTGACATTAAGCAAATCCAATGTGTAAACAGCTGGCAAAGTGCCCGTCATGTCCATGTCTACTGAGGGCTCCATGCAGACACCAGCAGCCTCTTTTCAGAACTTGCAGCCCAGCATCACTTTTGCAGTCACCTCACCCCACCCATGTTCCCCTCGTCTTTCCCAGGTCTTGTTGCATCCATATGTTCCCGTCCCTGACACAAGAACTTTCTCTGAAACTTCTGGAATATGCTAGGTGCAGTGTTCTTAAATGAACACGATTAAAACAGTGGTAGTAAGGGGAGTAGAGGCACTTGCTCATTTTTGCGATATACCCTCCCCTGCTGTACTTGCTCTCAAAGCAGCGAAGCATCACATTAGAGTAAGAAGTCCCAAGAGAGGACCTGGATAGAGAAATCACCACAAGCATATTTTAAAACAATTGCTTTTCCCTGTCTGAAATGAAAAATGCAGAGTGCTGAGATTAGTTTACATTTTCAGTTTTCTTAGTTTTCAAATTACAGGTGGTAACTTCTCAGACAGGCAAGTAGATCAGTTTTCCCCAAAAGAGAGTGATGGGTTTTTTTGCATTACTGTTTTACTGAAGTCAATGACATGCAAATCCTTATGCATCTATTTACATTTCTGAGTAGGACAAGATTGAGAGTTTTAAAAAATAAAATAAAGCAACTATCCTCCTGTAGCAAGGATACTTCAGATATGCAAGAGACATGAAAAGGTAACACATATAAGAAATAAGCTGAGGTTAAAAAGGATCAACATTAAGATGCTAAATACAAATAACTCGCCTCTACTGTCCTTATCAAAGGCTCAAGCCTGCCAAAAAGGCATATTTTATTAATTACTGTAGAAATAGTTTGTTGGGAACATGTACGTCATACTGGGGATCCAAGGGGGTTCTCTGGACAGTTTTGCAGCTCAGGTGCACAGTGAACGCCTGTGAGACTCCACATGTAACAGCCTGACCTCGGAAGCAATGAAATTGAAGTCAGCCAGGGAAATTCAAGCAGGAAACCCGATCGAGCCAGTAGAGTCTCCTGCATTATTCATCTCCTCCTCTTCTGAGGGCTGTTCACCTGAATGGAGGTAAGGTGTCCAGCCCTGCACCTCCTGGCCCATGGCCTTTGCAGCTTCCTTGGATGGGAAACACCCAGCAGAGAAACACACCTTACCTGACGCACACACAGGGTTAAATCCACAGGGACACTCACTCCAGGAAATGCACAAAGAAGAGAAAAAGTATTTCTGGATGCACCACTGAAAAAGCGCTACGACTGCCCGCTGCAAGCGGACAGCAAGGAAGACTCCGCAAGCAAAGCTGGGCCATGTCCCACAGGGCTCGATCATCAGCACAGCTGGCTACGAAGCAAGAGGGAAGGAGAGGGAAAACCACAGTAGTGGCAGAAGCCAGGAAGAAGGAGCAGAGGGAAGAGGAAAAAAATGAAAGAAACCCAAAATTAACTTTTCTGGACCTGTAGGCATGTGAAAGCAGAAGCACTGTGGGCCAAGGCCACTGATGAAGGCCAAGGGCCATTGAATGAGTAGTCAGACTCCAAACAAAGTTGTCTAACAGCCTGCTTGTTGGCCATCTCTTGTATGCTTTTTGTTCCAGTATAGGAGAAAAATAAAAGGAGAAAAGGTGGACAGTAATAACACAACATTTGGCCAGTCCTCAAGTCTGGCTACCTGAAGTCAGCCAATAAATTCTTTGAAGTCATCAGAGTGACTGTGGTGAGAGAAGAAATACCAAAGCTGCACTGCTGCAGAAAAGCAACAAAAACACCTGCTGACATTCATTCCTAACAGAGAAGGATCACACCATACAGATCTGGAGATCTGGTTTTGGGAAAAAGTGTTGCTCCTATTTATCAAGGACCCTTGAGGCCATGCTGCCTTCTCCTACAACAGCAGGAGGGCTTCCTCTCACTGGGATCCTGCCGGGCACCCCTTGCCATCATGAGGAACTGAGCATAAATGACATCAACATTTCTGGGGACATGTTTTGGTTTCCAGGGAATTATTACACTTGGCCTACCTACAGTCCTTAGATTCTGCTGTGGGAGATGATAAGGGCATAGCGTCCTGTGATATGCAGGAGGACAGCTGGGCTCTTCAGTTCTCTGGAGCTACAAAACACCTGCAATACCTGTAGGTGCCGATTTAAGCCCCACTGCATTTCAGGACCTGTTAGCATCCATAGCATCCATACCTGGAGACCTTCATAAGGGTATCCAGCAATAAATGCAGGGATTTAACAGCACGCATTCTGATCAGCTAATAGCAGCTACAACCTTAAGCAGGAGAGGAATCTGCAAAAGAGCAAATCTATATTTTAATTGTTTTTCTGTTGTCTCCTGCTACACCTAAATTCATCAACATGGATGTCAAAGTGCTTCCAGTCTCCCAAGTTGAAGTACCTGTGTAGGCCACACACTGACACAAACTGGAGCAAGGCCCAGGCTCAGGGCAGCTCCTCTCACCTCCTCACGCCTTCCGAAGGGGCTGGGACATGTTCATCTCCACCCTGCTGAGCCCAAGGCAGCCTGGGCCACAGTGACTGCTGCTTTTACTCTATTCCCCGCAGCTGTTTGACAGCGACAAGCAAATTAAGGCCATGCTGTGCTAGGCAATACAAATATATCGCAATGCAAGGAACATTAGGCGAGCAGGATGGCTTGGCTTATCAACTCGTTCTTCACAGCCATGGGCAATCAGGCAACCACGAGGCAACCACAGGTCCATAGGAAGTCTCGACTACTCACCAATACAAAACAGATGTTAAAATACCAAATCACTCTAGCAAAATACAACACATCATCACAAACTCAGGATTTTTGCTAAAAGATCTACAGGCCTCAGGAAGCATAGGAAAGACAAAAAAATACCATCAATGATAATCTCTACCCTTAAGAATTCCTTCAATCCAAGTCAGATAGAAAAAAAAAGCTGCAAAAAGCCTACATCTAATTATACTGGTATTCACAAGTGAGGAGAGGAGCTCCTGTAAAACCCATATTGAAGGCTCATACTGCTAAATTGCACTTCAGCCTAGTTACCTCCTAAGACTTCAGGTTACCTTAATGTGCTATTATGTTTTTAATATAAGCAAAAAAGAGCTATGTTCCTCCACAGTTAGGTCACAACCTTGATCCACAAATAGCTTCAGACAATGATAGGGTTTGTTTTTGAGGGCTTTTTTTTTTTTCCCCTGATTCCCCGAGAGAGAGAGTCTTTCAACAAGGCAGGTTGTTCTGAGAGGAGAGCTAAACAGGGCCAAGGCCACAGGAAAAAAAAGAAAAAGAAAAAAAAAGAAAAAAAAAAGAAAAAAGGGAAAAAAAAAAGAAAAGTGAAAAGAAAGACATACAGAGGAATAGAAGCAAAACTTTCAGCGCAGTAAATAGGCTGGTGCTTGTGCTCGCTCACTGGAAGGTGCTACCTGCTACCCCCAGTGCGGCTGTTGGTGGGTCCGGAGCAGCCCCCGGCACCTGCGGCAGCTGCTCCAGAGCAGCCCCCGCCCTTGGCGGCCCCCTCGCCCACCGCCACCCCGACCCCAAAGGGCAGGAACGGGGTGCGGGCCCCGGCCCCCGCCTCCCCCCGCGGCCCTGGCGCTGCCCTGCCCCGGGTTTGCGCGCGCCCCGCGGCTACCTGCGCGGGCGGCCCTGCCCGGCGGCTCCGCGGGCAGCCCCGAGCGCGGGCGCGTGGGCTGGGCAGCCGCCGCCTTCCACGCGCACTCACTCACACTCACACTCACACTCGCACTGG
>JAUBOD010000589.1:2786888-2797578 GCA_032353885.1 Nothura maculosa
CCAAATGCTTGGATTGGTCATACCTGTATATATATATATATATATATATATACATTATGAGTTACCCAAACTTCATTTCTTTTCAGGAATGAGAGAAATCTTTCAAGTAGTTCTCACAGGGACAATGCACTAGCACTCTCGGTCAAAACTTTTCCACACTGGAATGTAGGGAGTCAAGAAAAACATTGAAACGCATTTTGGAGTTTATTCTTGTTTCTAAATGTTAGCATGCATCTATTTTAAAGAATTACCTCATTCTTACTGCAAACCTAACTGTAGGATATCTGAGATCAAAAGGTGTTTGAACTGCCAGATCTACCCTCATCCAGAGATATCCATGCCTGTTTTTTCTTGCAATGCCCACAAAGTATTTTTAGGAAAATGAAAGCAGGTGCTGCTTGTTTTGACCAAGTTGTCACAAAGTTCAGCCTGGCCTCAGAGCTCTCAAGAGCAGGCCCACAACACGAGCTTACAACAACAAAAACACCCAAATCTGGCTAATCAAAATATTACCCCACATATGTGGAAATCCCAAATATATGCTTAAACTTGACTTTAGAACACGTGCTTGATTCTTTGCATGCATACATGAGCATGGCTGAGTAGGAATGGACAAATATTTACTTCAATAGTTTCGTGAACACGAGGTCAAATCATGAGATTTCATGCAGGTATATTCTAATTTGCATATGTTGTAATATTTAAGCAGTCATTACAACACTCTTGCAAGAAACCAAGGGACAAACTGAAAAGAAAAATCAAATATATTGTTTTTAATGCTTTCAGAGTGATTTCAAAAATTTCAAATAAGAAACATTTCTATTAGCACTCCTGTTCCCTCATCAGGCCATAGCTAATGAGCTGTAGGCAGCCCTGCTGCTAGCTCAGGCAACAAACCACTCGTGACTTGAGCAGATGTTCTCCTTTTCATGCCAGTAGGAATATTTACTAACGTTTTTCATGAGCTGACACTCTATCTGAAAACTTATTACTCAGGATCAGGAAGGTGCCACATTTAACTATTTAGCCCTATAAGCATTAGTAAGGTTGGTGTGTGCTGTTGAAGTTACAAGACAAAAGGTTTTCAGAGTTTAATCATCTGAACAAGGGATTACATAGAGCATATGTCTCTATGTAATCTCTAAAACTACAATTTTATTATAATTTCAAGCAGATAGGCTTCACCAAAGCAACAAAACCATGAAGGTTTTCCTCCTGTCAAGATGAACATGCATTTTCTAATTTTATCTTACTTGACGCACCGTGATGTAGCTGCTCAACAGAAGGATGCTCCCTGATGAAGTAGCCTTTTATTATGCAAGAATATAATCTCTGATTTGAAAAGCAAAACAAAGCACTATTCCCTGGTGTTTAGCATTCACTAACCAGCATGTCAAAGAGAATTGAACAACCTTTTACAAACATGAGCAGGTTACTTTGTGTTAGAGCTATTATTTAAACACTTGCTTATTGATAATCAACAACATGTTCTTATTTACATAGAATTTCAAAGTTCATAAATATTAACTTACTTTTAATGCACTCCTATGAAGATTCATTTTCCATATGGATCTGTTAAGGGATAAAGTGATTAGAAAACTTTCCCAAAGGCTTAAGTTAGTCACGGTGAGTAGAGAATATACGAATTCTGCTAGTCATTAACCCCACATTATGATCCCTCTTATATTAGTCTGAAGTTCCTAAATTGTGATTAATGCTACCATATGTTAGGTAAGCTTAGATTTTTTTATTGCCACCCAGCTTTTTGTAAACTGCAAGCCATTTTTAGAAAATAAAATGTACATGAACGCATTTTCATGGATGCCACCTTACAGAGACTCAAGGGAACAGAAGAAAGAGGAAATGCACATTTAATCTCTTTCCTTTCTGAGCCATGCACAAGCACTCCCTCTGTGTCTATGACACAGACCATAGTAGATGGTAGCAAATCACTGGGCAAGAGAGCTATTGATGTTTTAAGAATTAGGTGTTCAAATGAATCCATTCTACTTTGTACTGCAATACTGCCTTGTGATGGTTATGTTTGTGCATCTAGTCTTTTCCTTGTGACAAATACAAGAGATTAGCCATAAAAACTCAGTTAATTTATTTTAATACATTACTGCTTCAGGCTCCGCTGGCACTCAAACTCCCAAGACCTTGTATAGCTCTGGCATCTGAATAAAATTGCCAAATGCCTGGACAAAAAATGCATGGTAAAGAAATCTTCCCAAAGCTTAGGGAAGAAGCTTAAGCACTAGCCTATCCTGACTGATCAAGTGTTACAATTACTTAGACCATAAAGAATTTAAACTCAGATGTTGAACATCCTTTTATGCCAATGCCATGTCTTCTTTTGTGGGCTCATACTTGTTCTAGCTATCACTGACATATAGTTAAGTAAGCTGCTCGTTTAAACTAATAAACATAACACAACAAACTCAATATCTGGCTTGGCATATAAAACACTCTCCATATATACTTTGCAAAATATCTTTGGCTTTGTAGTACTATCTATTTAAGTTAATATTTCATGTGAATGAACTTTGCTTATCTGCTTATCTTAAAGCAAATCTTAAAGTTTTTGAAATAATTTCCCTAAAATGCATGTAAGATTATTCCATAATTGGACAATATTGACAAGAAAACATTTTCCTCACAGACAGCAATACAATAAATACAAAATAAAAACATAGAATAATATGGTTTAGAACCCATAACACGTTTAGAAATAGCTTGTCACACTGAAATGTTATAATCACTTTGACGTGAACATTTCTGTTTGGTTTATTATTGAATCATAATTCTACCAAAAGGAGTTCATAGACATGAATTATAAGACCTAAACAGGAAATTCATTTCCTGTAGTTTAACCTCAAGGTCTACATTCTTTTTGATTGTTAAGAACAAGTGCACATGTGAAACAAGGATGCACTCAACAGCTGGAGTTAAAAACCCTCCACCTGTAATTTAGCATCACTTTAAGAAGGCAAACAAGGCAATCTTTTCCAAATTCTCTGAGTATAATCCTGAGTATAATAGTGATACATCAGGCTGTTAGCCAGCATCATACCCAGTTGATAACCACCTGACATGTATAAGTTTCCTTAAATATCCTTGCAATCAAGGGAATTTTGTGTAAAAGCATTGTTGGTGGTTTCTGATTTTCAAAGAAGTGAATACCCAAACCTCCCTTTGACTTCAAAAAGAGATGTATAGATGTTCACCATGTCAGATATTCACACAGTTGGCCTTTTGGCATTCTAATATTTAAGATCAGCTTGATAGATTTAGCACGAGAAAATTACTGTAACAATTTATGTTCACTTCCTCATATGTAAAGTGAACATAGGAAAGTCAAATCACTTTTGCTGCCGACAGTAAAAGTCATACACTCAAAGATCAAGTACTTTGTGGTTCTGCTGGCCCAAGCCCTTCATGCCTTGTCAACTCTCTGTCCTTCCTTCAGAAGACCACCACTTAATGGATTTAACCTTTATGTCAGCAAAAAATAACAGATCAGCATGTCAAAGATAAGTTAGCTAAAGTCATATGTGTCCTCTTTCTCCTTCACTTCTTTTCATAGTCATTACATCTAATTTCCTTTGCAATTGCTTTACTTAGTGTCATAGAAAGTATGGGTATTCAAGCAAGTAAAGGCAGTTAAAAAGAGCAAAGTTAGAGCTGGTCACAGGGTTCACTACTCTTTCTGAAATTCAGCTTCCACATATGCAAATGCAAAAATGTGGCTATGTTCTTGAGACAACCTAACAATTTATTCCAGCTCCTGACTCACAACAAGTCAGGACTTAACAGCTGAATATATAATACATTTTTTCAAAGGTAATGAAAAGAGACAGTCACTTGCTTTTGAAATTAACTCAGTATATGAAACAAAACTGGAAAGGAAAAAAAATGGCTAGGGGGACCATTTCACTAGCATTTAAATTTCACTGGCATTTAATGCAAGCACAAGTACCTGTACATAACATTCACTATCATATAAATACTTGCAGGAAACATGGTAGTGTCATAACTGAACCCGAATTGAACCTGAGATCTACCTTCCCAAATGTTGGCTGTGAATGCACCAGTTACACAATTTTAACTTAATTTGTGTCTCCACTATAAGATCTGAGTTACAGTAAGATAAAATAAACACTGAATTGTAGAGAGTAAGACACAAAAGCTTAAGAATTCAAGAATTCAAAATGATTTCAATGGTATGCAAAATGCCAATGTGAGATATTTTTACAAATACAGTAAAAAATACATAGTAGGAGAGGCTGGAAGGAGAGAATAGATTAAAAATAAAGATGAGGAGTAGCTGTAACATTCATTTCTTAATAGAGTCTAGAAATTCAGCTGTAGAAGAATATATATAGAAGGGCAAAACATCAGCGAACTGAACTATTAGCCATTATTTCACAGTTGTGAATATTTGTCATTGTGATCACTTTGTTGAGTCCTATCTTTCCTGAACCTTCTTAATGCTGCTAGATACAGATTTGTGTATATTTGCATTTGGGAGATTTTTTTTCCTGGATTTCCATTCATATGACTCGAATAGCTACTCTGTATAACAGTAAAGCAGTCAAGTGATAGGCTTTAATAGTTCCACTAAAATATAAAGCAGTATAGAATAAGGAATTTTGGAATTCCTTGTGTTGTGTTCAAGCCCGCAAAAGTGTCAGATTCACCTCTTGTGCATCTCCATCAGCATTAACTAGACATCCAGAGAGATGTACATGGTTCAGAAACTTTCATGCCTGGAAACATTTTCTCTCTATTATCATTGCAAGCAAACCTTTAAAGCAACACCTGTCCTTTTACGATATTTTCAGTGAAAGGCCTAGGAATACATTGTGCATCTTCATGGATTATATCCAGTCCCCTGTATAAGTTATGTATATAGCCTTCAAGACAGAGCAAATAGAATGAATTGATGCTATTTAATGGGTGGAAGTGCTGCAAGTCCACACATGCTGTTGGCTGTTTAGATACATGAGTTGCTGATGCTCACAGAGTAACTTTAAAAAGTAGAAAAAACTTCTAAAACTCGGCCCACAAACACTTTTATTAGATGATGTGCCTTGTACACTGTCTAATAAGGCAGACTAAGTGAAGCTAGCATTAGTTGTGTTTGCTATACCTCACTTCCATCATTGCTTGATAAGAAAGTATTAGAGGTAGTTTCTGGAGTCCTTGGCTGCATTTGAACTGGGAAATGCGTGTGGGAGAGCAGAATATTTTGAAGAGTGCAAGATTATTGAGAGCCAAAGAACTATTTTCTAGCTGTGAACTGCCCAGTGTGAGATGAATCTGAGATCAGCAAAACATCAAAACCAAATTCAGTACCGCACATATTTGAAATATCAAGCATAGATATACTGTAATTGCTGAGCAAAAGAATATGGCAAAGGAATTGAGCCTGGTATATCCATGAGGGACCAGCAAAGATACAGTACAGATTCAGATTAGATAATGAGACTCAAGAGAGAGAGGAGAAAACAAAACACTGGACATTGGTTATGCAAAGCAGACCAAAAGCTTATCTGAATTACTATTCAGAAAATAGGTACTGTACTGCTTTATGGATTTTTTTCCACCCCATTTTGTCACAGAAGAAAGTGATTACAGTCAAACATTGCAAGCTGCAAAGTCTGCGTTTATCACAGAATTCAGCACTGATTGGCAGAGTAACACTCTTCTTTCCCAGTTTCACTTTGCAGTTCTTCAATTTAATATTATAGATATACAAAAAGTATAAATATTTTTGGAACACATTGCTTGGATTAATTCCTTGCCCTCTCAGTATTGCTCTCCAGTTATAGAAAATGATTCCTTCTATACATCAACTGAAGTTAAAAAAATAACACATGGCTTTGGAGAGCTGATCTGGAGAATTTGCCCCTTTTGACATACATTTTAAACAGGATCTCCATTAGAACATCCCATTACACACTAAGACTTTTTCATTTTCACCCTGAGTCACTCATAATGAGGCACACTGGGCTCTGTCATGGTCTTCTGTGTACACGCTCCATATAATCATGCTTGCCAGCTTATTCCAGCCATGTAACAGTCACATAATAGTCAAGAAAGAACATGTGCAGTCAATAACACTTAGGAATTATGGTCCAAGTTCATCACCGAAATCAGTGGGAGGGCGTTTGGCCCATTAACTCCGAAATAGAGCAAGTTCCATTATGGAGTAACCACTTGGCACATCCAGACTATCTTGGCTCATAGACTCTTTTCTCAGTGCCCATACACTGTGCCCATTAACATTAAATGGAAATCTTAAATCAAGAAGAAAATATTCCCCATATTAGAAGGCAATAGAGAGGTACTGAAAAGCCCAGCCCACCCACACATTTCAGTATATTGAAAAATCACATGCCACTTGCTCTACAAGCCATGAACAAATTGATGCCTCCTCCTGCATTATAATTTCAGATCAAAAAAAGAGATTACTATTTTATCTCCTATGATGAACATGGACATACGGTGCTCAGCACATTAGGAAACTCAACCTCTCTAAAATTTAGCACAGTTTGCCCAAAGCACTGATTCTTTATCGTCTTGATTCTTAGCTCATTTAGAGCCTACTCCAGTAATCTATCCTTATTCAACAAAATACTTATGCACAAGAAAAAGAGAATAACTGCATTTTAAGCTTTTTTTTTAACTTAAAAATGCCTTTAAATACTTTACTTAACAAAGGAGGAATTCCATCTATGTCAAAAATAACAAAAAGAATTTCCTGTGTTGAAATTCAAGTTTTAATTTTATAAATTTATCAGTGTTCTTTTTTTTTTCTAACTAAAGTTAGGTGAAAACACTATTTATGAGTGGAAAAAAAAACTTGTGGGAAATGTATCCTGCATTTGATGCAAAAACAACAACAACAACAACAAAAAACCCCATTTCCAGAAACACTATTTCCTTGAAAATAGTTTTTTTAGCTTGAGATTTTTTTTTATTTACAGAAAAGGCTAATACTGCTTAAAATTTTAAAACTATATTAAAAACATATTACATATAAAATATTATTTAAACTAGTATTGTAACTAGTAGTACGATAGAAGAAAGGAAATGACTGCTGTATTTATGTCAGGGATGGGGTAAGTTTTCAAGCTCTGTATTCAGTTTTCTGTAGCAGATTAGTGATATGAAACACATTTTCTTCAGCCACAAGGCTGTCTGAGGACAAACTGATCCTCACCTAATTTAGAGGACAAATTAATCCTCAGCTAATTTAGAGTAACCTAACATTTATAGCTTCCTATGGGAATTAGCTTATCTAACATTAATCAGAAGATTACTTCCCCTGAATCAACGGTGCAGGCAATTCTGAAGGATTTTCTGACTGTTTTACCAAAACTCTCATGATTTTTTTGGTGGGTTGGACAGTGGCTTGTTTTTGACTGGTATTCATTTGAGATGTTCTAACCATCCTTCACTCTGACTCATCCTTCTGATTCTTCCCTAATCCAAAATGCTTATCTTTTTCTCTTACTTTCAGTTGCAACAAAGTCACCTTAACTCCAGGAAAGAGAAGCATCTGTGTGTACTTTGGAGCACAGAACAATTCCAGTCTTCCAAAAGTATTGGGAATTGCAAAATTATCTACTTTCAAGTTATGTCTATATTTAATGGCAACACATTGGACTTCCTATTCTAAGAATGCTAATCCAGTGAAACATCTACAGAAAAAAAAATGCAAGTCACTTTTACATTAAAAACTAAAAACATTATTTCTTCCTGGCAATGTTTCTGATTTAAAAAAAATGTCCAGAGAGACTAAACTTTTTGTTCCTCTAACTCCCCTCACACACAGTGGCTATAACATTAACTAGCGTAGGTCCATTAATGTCCCTTTAAACCATCTAAAGGCTTGTCACTTAAAATTTTCAGAGCCTAATTTTACACTAAGGATAATCTGTCTGTACTGATCATAAGACAGAGCGATGCAGTAGTGGAACAAAACCCAGTGGAGTTAAACCCAGGAAACTTCTGCCTTTGACTTCCGTGAATTACATAAGAAATTTTACCCTGGGTTTCCAGCCTGATCAGAGGATGCAAATGGTAAACACACTGCATTAATATACATAGCCTACTGCTTGGAAATATTCAGTTTGATTTATAATATTTCCAGTCTTCCTAATGCCTCTTCATAAATACATAATTGTAGTGATAATTTTTTTTTCAGTGTGACATTTGCAGATACTAAAGAACCTCCTGCTTGACTTCACAGGCAATGCGGTCTGAAAGCCAAAAGGAAGCATGTAAGAGTAAAACAATGTACTTCTACTCTAATGCTTGCTTCTGCTATAAAACATACATAGAGCATTTGCCATCTCATACAGTTTTTATTGCTCTCAAAAAATTCATTCAGTTATACATAATATTTGCCATAGCAGATCAGACAAAGGGCTGAGCAGAATGCTTTCTTTCCCTTTAGCAATGTATTTGGCCACCGAAGAAACTCCAACTAGGAAAAAAAAAAATGCCCCTGACCTGCATAAGATCATTCCACAATGTGCTGTGCAAGATCAATGTCTTGCTTGGCTTCCAACAAACCGCATTATCTCCTTAGTGTATTTGGCTGCTTTTAAAATCCTTGCTATCCTCTTTGGCCCTATGAATTTCAATGATGTTGTGCTACTTAAGGTAACATTTTACAATTTTCCTTTGTAGTTAAGCTTATCTAATTATTTGAACTTATTTATACAACATTTGTCACACAACGTAATAACAAGACTGGGCTGTCCCCATGAAAACAAGGGTAATGCAGACCACCTATGTCAAGAAGCACGGAGTTAAGCCAAGTCCCAAAGCTTTTTTGGGGGTGATAGCAGCAAGCCCTCAAGACCTGCACTCGTACTGGAAGCAAGAGCAGTTAAAGGGCAGCAGAACAACTTACTGAGGAAAGGATGGAAAATTCAGATGGCACCGGCATAAATTAATCCATGTGTAACTAAAGGAATGACAGGTGATCTCCAGTGCCATTTCACCTCAACTCCACACATTCCTCTTCACCAGCTCATCCAAGCTGAAATTGCAGTCTTATGCCTAATTCAGAAGCACGAAGACACTGTCACTGCCATCAGGGTTGCACTGCCAGAAATCTGATTTAAAGTTAGTAACACATATCTTGTGAGGAGCAGTCCGGTAGTTAGAAAGTAAAAAAAGATCCCCCAAATAGCAATGGAAATAAAAAGGTAAGTGTGAATGCTCAATATTAAAAAAAAAAAAAAGAAAAAAAGAAAGAAAGAAAGAAAAAAGACTATGAGCTCTGATTATGAATTTAGCTACTTGCAACAAGATGCAACATGGGGACCAGAGCTCGCTCAGGATCATTAGCCCACATATCCTTTGAGCAAAATCGACATGTGCAAAACCAACATGAGATATGGACTGAGCTTCATTTTCTGTGGCTTTTCTTACACTACTTTGGGAACTACTTTTGGATTTCAGGTGGAAATTATTCTGCCAGGTTTTTCACAGGGCACTGAGCTTCTTCCTTCTGCTCTTCCCTTTTGTCTAGGCATGCATCAGCTCCTTTCTTGCATGATGTTATAAGCTTAAAGGGAAACGAGATGCTATAAACTTCATTATTAACTACATTTGTGTGATTTAAAGATCTGTTCTCTTTAAGTTCATCACTCAGTTATCTCCTAAGGGAATTTAAGCTACTCAGAACAACTGAGTATGAAATTATACCATGATTACTAAAGATCAGCGCTGCAGGAAGAATTTCCTGTACATTTAATAACAGAGTCATACTCATAGCAATAAGGATTGCAATAAGTTGCTTGAGAAGCAATAGGATTTTGCTGAGTGGCTTTTGCAGTCAGTTGATTCACAGTCATATATAAACATACTTATGTATATATACACACACGCATATAAAACAACAGTTTTTACATAAGGCATAAAAAAGTGCAGAAAAGTATATCATCAATATTCATGCATGTTTTTCAAATTATGACAGTGCCCATATTCATGTCATCAAGTTATAATTGAGGATGTTTCCTGCAAAGACCTGAGCAATTAGGTTTTCATAAAACAGCATTCAAGAAAGATAATTTAAAATAAGATGATGAATATTATTTAAATACGAAAACTACAAATGAAGAATGAAGAATTCTTCTGCTTTTCTCCAGTCAAGATGCACAAACTACATGCAGAATATCTGGCCAAATATATCCAAATTATAGTTCAGTTTTGAATATTCAGGATTGAATATTCCATGTTAAAAAACAAAGAAAATCTGCTTCATAGCAGTTCTGTAAAACAAAGCTCACCAGGGAGAAGTTATATACCTTGATGCAACTATTATATTCTCAGAATTTCCAGAATTATAGTTTTGTATATTGTAGTATTATTCTGATTTAATATTACAATGTAATTTATCAACTAATTGCTCTTACCCTTACTTCAAGTCCAATCAAGTAAAAGCTTCCTATTTCCCTTTTAGATTCCTGCCTTAATTGAAACCAATTTACTTTATCTGGATGCTGCAAGAATACTTATATATTGTATAAAAAATATACATATAGCTTATCACGAAGTATACTTTCAATATTTTCCCACTCTGAAAATTCTAAGTATTTGCTTAAAACTGCAGCTTCATAGGACTTCAGTTTTTCATTACAAACTTATAAACAAGTGTTTAATAAAA
>JAUBOD010000589.1:2826565-2860998 GCA_032353885.1 Nothura maculosa
CAAGAAAGATTTTCCATATTTACATAATTTTCCAAATTGTAATTACCATACTTTTCCATATTCACAATTGTAAAGGCTAGCAAAGTTGTTCTACTCTTGCCTCTTTTCTACTATCTTTCTTGCACTGCTCCTTTTTTTTTTTTTCTTTTTCTCCTGATTCTTGCTTATTTCTTACTTATTTAAAAGCTGCCTTCATTTTCTATCCTACTCTCCTCCTAGCCTCTGCAAGACTAAACACTCTTCAGTTTGGGGGCATCTCTGCCAAATACTGCATTTTGCAAGCTAGGTATCAGAATAAAGCAAATTTGGCCTAGAGGCCCATTTTCACAGGTAGTTCTTTCACCAATTTAAGTCTCAAACTAGCAAAATGAGCAGCCTGTAAGAACTTATAAAATATCTGATAGTTGTTACTGAACTAAAAGCACTGCCCAAAATCTCCACCTCTGAGCACCCTCAGAGACCTCACACCTGAAAACAATTGACGTAGCCGTTAGGCCATCTCAATACAAAATAATCACACATCATTTTTTCTAACCTCTCTGCCTAGATTCATTTTCCTGTCTAGGTTTTGGACAGTCTGCTCTAGCACTGAGCATTACCCAGAAAGAGGCATACGTATCGTGTGTGATATTCATGGAGATTTAGATGCGAGGATCAATCACTAAGGGAAGAACAGAAAATAGTGCCCTACTGTTTCCTCTCTCAATTCCTTTTTGTTGTATTAAGAAAATATACATTCTTGCTACATGCAGATAATTATCAGGAATAACAATATGTTGGAAAGCACGTGGCAGACTTTCTACTTTGCAGAATAGATTAGCTGTTCTCCCAGGCAGCTAGTGAAATAATGAAATGCAGACACTATGCTTCCATCTAGAGGAAGAGAGGGGCAATTTATTTCCAAACAAAATTACCATTGCATCTGTATTAATTTTAGTCTGCTCATCTGTGACACTCTGCAATAATCAAATTGGGTTTATTGACATAATATAGTAATTAATTTATGTGATCTTTAGATATTTGGATGCAGCCCTGTGCCATGTGCTCTAGGTGACCCTGCATGTGCAGGGGGGTTGGACTAGATGACCTCTAAGGTCCCTTCCAACCTTAAGCATTCTATGATTCTATACGTACACACAATGTCAGCAAGCACAAGCACAAATCAATGCAGACCATTTGTCTTCCTTTCAGTGGTGTTCACCACCAAAATCGAGGGCAATACTAGAAGTATTTGTGAAGTTTTCTTACACCTGGAAATGACAAAGGACTAAACCACAGATCTGCCTCTGAAGACAACGCGCAGTATTTCCATGTAAAGGTTCAGGTGCTTGCTCTAAGGATCAATAGAAGTGGGGCATCAGAGGGGTTTAGTCACGCTGTAGTGCCTTTGGGCTTTTCTCCAGTGTCTGTCAGGATGCACCTCATTGCCTGTGCCTGGTCTGAGACATCCTTAAATGGATATTTCACCAAGACGTCATCATACTAGCAGAAGGCCTAAAAATGTGCTCAATAGGAAATAAATAAGCTTTGTCACTATCAGGACACTAAACAGCAATTGAGTTTGGCAATAGAAAAACTTATTTAAGGGAAAAATCCCTATTTCCAACTCTCAAAGAATTAGAAAGCCAAACTCTGTCTTTTTGTCTTCAATTGACACAGAAAGAGTGTCATACATGAGCACAGGATGTGGGCATCATCTATGACCTCATTTGTACAGGCAAGAAAGAAGCAAAAGTCATCCCTCGTACTTATGGCTTTTGGTCCTAATATAAGTAATAGAATCTGATAAGGAATAAGAATATTTGTAAATCTATTGAAAAAAATAACTGTAGAGTACCAAGCTCTGATCAACACTTGGGCTTCTGCAATAGCATACTGTATCTACTCTGAAATTAAAATCTCTTCCCTTTGGTTTGCTGGAAGACTAATAGTAAATTGGACATCTTATCTAAGATGATGTTTCAATAATATTGCATTAAAAAATAAACATATACCTTTTCCATGTCATCCCAGTTAGTGATGATTCCGTGCTCAATGGGATACTTCAGGGTTAAGATCCCTCTTTTACTTTGTGCTTCATCCCCTACATAGCTGTCTTTTTGACCCATTCCAACCATAACGCCCTGCAAAGTATCACAATGAAGTAGGAGTATTAGTTCCATATCTTTCATGTTAATACATAATGTACAGTATTGTACCTGCTAATGCTACCATCATTTCAGAAGTATTTTCACATAGCTAAAAAAGTACCTCAATCTAAAATGTGAATTTTGTGATAACCATCTACCCTGTGCCGCTTCCTGCTAAATACGCTCCAGGAAGAGCAAGGCAGCTGCTAAAATGAAGAAAGTCACCCTGCAATTGGTGCTACTGACATCCTGTGGGAACCTAGGCAAGGCAGGCAGTAGTTAATTCATAATTTCTCCAGAAAAAGTGAGCCCTTTGTCACTGTACAAAGAAATAAAAGCAAAGGACTTGCAACTGAAAAAATATATAAGCTCTTTTTTTGCTCCTCAGTTTTACTTTATGTCTGTGTCTACAAACATACTTATGCAGTTCTATTACTGCCTTTGAACAGCAAGATTTCTCTTTGCTGGAAGACTTGCCTAGAACACATGAAAAATGAAAAATGCTTGTTTTTGAAAAATATACTTCAATAAACAGCACTCCAGATCCATTAATTTATACAGAAAAGAGGCATATTTTGGAGGAATGAAAAGTAGTGTATTTTAAAATAGTTTTGTTTAAATTATCTTGTTTGCATTCACTAATGTGGTCTATCACAATTGTCCCAAAGCACAATATTAATCAGCAGCTGGCATGGAAGATTTTTTTTTTTCCCATTCTATTTTGATGCATTAAGTATTACAGCCACTGAGCTGCTTAACTGTGTAAAATTACATGTCAGCTCTAATCATTAATAAAAGCCAGTGCACAGTTTTAGAGGTTAAAGAATGGACATGTTTTCAAGAACTGGCATTTAACTTTATTAACTCATAGAGGTGTTTAAAATATATTCTATAAAATGCCTGGTATTTTATGCCTCTCAAACCAGGCCTATTTATCTCCTCGAAAGAACACATGGAAATTGAGGGAAGGATTTTTACAGAAAATTAAAATTTTAGATATAAATAAAAAAGGAAATAAGAGTCTTATAAAGGAACAATTAGAAGCAGTTAAGCAGTAAGACTATCTTCCAGTTCAAGAAAAGCCACCTTTATTTTTCCCAGTGCTAAGTTGATTAAGTGATGTGTTAGAGACCTACATTTTTGGAAATTTAATGGGCCTGCTGGCACCTACTGGAACAACAAAAAGAGCTTATCACAACTACTCATTTTTTTGTTTCCTCTTTGCAAAGCCCTGCCAATCTTACTTTTCCTTTATATATTCATGGTTTGCTAAAAAAGAAGAGTTATTAAAGGACTAAAAGCCAAGGAATCTGAAATTCAAAGTACAAATGTTCACAGATTTTCAAAACCAGTAACCAGCCCTTTCAAATCAGTGCGTTTTGCACAATGCTGACACACTGTTGTGGATTAGCTATTACTGTCCATATTACTATTATTAGTATTTACAGTGGAAGATAAAGCAATATTAGAAAACTGCATGTATGTACAGCAAAATTTTTTTAGCCAGTGACTATCCCAACCCAACCCACTCTTTGTTTAAATCCCTTTTCATTATTATTTTTTTTTCCTGTAAGACATATTCATATCAGCCAAACAGGCTCCTGTTTTTCTGTAGCCAATATTTGATAGCTGGAGAACATCTTTTCTAAAGGGCTGAGCCGTGCAGCTCAGTCCTGTCATTCTTCACAAGCTGCATTCCCACAAAGACTGGTGAGAGTTTGGCCTGGATGGGGACAGCAGCGATGCTTTACTTATCTTGCTACCCAAAATAGACAGCACTGTTGCTTCGGTGCCAACTGACCTGGTGTCGAGGACGTCCAACGATGGATGGAAATACAGCCCGAGGGGCATCGTCTCCCGCAAACCCAGCTTTGCAAAGCCCAGAACCATTATCACATACTAAGGCAGTGGTTTCGTCCTCGTCACACATAGTGCCTCACTGTTTTGGCTGCAAAACAGCAACGGAAGAGCGGTAGCAGGAGCAGATGGAAGGGAATAGGGCACTCCATCATTTAAATAGCAAACTACTTAAAAAGTTTCGGAGGGGGACAGAAAATATGCCTTAACAGTAGAGTCTATATACTATAGTCTAAATATTGCAACACATGTTAAGTACTCACGTAAATCTCAACTTGAATGGACCTTCCTGAAGCAAATTAATCAGGACATTAAGCTTTCAGTCCCAGAAGGGAAATCTCTGTTGCAGCCTCAAGGAGGCCTGTGATGTTCTGTTAATCGACTTTGTCACCCTGGGACAAATTCAGTTAATAGATACGCGTCCATCTCTGTTTGCACTTCAGTGGGTAAAAACCCATCATTTCCAAGACTGAAACAACTTCCAGATATTTTGTTAAAGGTAAATTAATTATATGCTAAAAGTTAATTATCTGCATCTACTAGATAAATTGCTATGACTGGAGAGCAGTAAAAATATACAGTGGAAATAACCAAACAAAAATGCTCCTGCAACTACCCTTGTTCTTAATCTCCTACAAATTGAGGCAGTCAACTGAAGTCTAGTCAAACGAACCTAGAAAGCTGTTTTAAGTAAAGGAGTTGTTGCATTGTTGAAATTTCTTGGCATTAAGTAGCAGGTAAGAAATACAGAGTATTCATTCTTTCAAATATTACATTTGTTCCCTAACGGCATTTTTGGATTTGAGTGTTGTCTGTCTTAAACGGATAATCTACCAGAAAGTTTCAGGGAAATGCTTGTTGCGTGTTTTTAAATGACAGCGTCTCTGTTAAGTGCTCCCTACAAGACCCATTCCATATTTGTAAATGGTAAATACCTTATCTAAGTGGTTATTCTGAGAAACAGAATAGGACATGGCTGGCACCGCTGACCTAACCCAAGGTAACTTCAGCAGTTGGCCAACACATTAAATAAAGTCCTGATCTCATTGATATTGGTGGCAAAACTCCCATGGAGGGAGAGCCTCGACTTCATTATGACTCCTTTTCAGATTCCTTGTTTATTTTTAGGACTGCAGGATTGCCTCTTTAGGCACTCAAGGAGGAAGAAATATTTTCTTTTTCCTTCCCTGCCCTTATGGTCTCTCTTGATACCAATGTATATGTTCTCCCCCCCATTTGGAGAGTTAGAGTTTTCCCTTGTGGTGTCACAAGGACCATAGCAATAACACTGAAGTCTGAAGATTTAGATACATGATTTTTCTCCTAACAGGTAACTGAGCAGTTATTGTACACCTTGTCCCATTCCATTAAGGTCTTTCTCATACCCTTTACGGAGCAAAGACATGACTATTATATGGGACGGAAGCATAAATCAAAAGTATGATGTTGAGGCATTATAAAATAAAATATATAACTGCTGTTGATCTGCCTGTAAATGGAAGATTTGTTTTGTCATAATTACAAGTGCTACTTCGAAAAGGAAGGAAAACCAAAAACAAACCTCCAAATCTGTTCTAGATTGTGCCATATTTATCAAAGTTGCTGAAGTTCTAGGCTTAGTAATTTTCATGCAGCAGCTATTTTTTTCAGATATTTACGGCTTACCAAATCCTTCTGTTTATGTAGTTTCATCATTCACATGACTGATTATTTGAATGACTTATTTCCAATACAACCACACATCTATTTTGCAACTTTAAGTGTCAGCATTGCAAAAGTCTGTCCCACAAAGCTACCCATCCCTCCCTTCCCTGCTACAAATTTACGCAAGTTGATGTGGCACTGAAACTCATAAGCATAATTCACTCTTAAGATTGTCTTCATCCTACTAACA
Source organism: Nothura maculosa (assembly GCA_032353885.1). NCBI lineage: Eukaryota > Metazoa > Chordata > Aves > Tinamiformes > Tinamidae > Nothura > Nothura maculosa. The sequence goes on from JAUBOD010000589.1 coordinate 2,832,446, forward strand.
ACAGTGTATGCAGCCCTCTGGCACTAAATGCTGTGAGAAAACTAAATGCAACAGTATAAAATCAGGAGCCCCTCGCGCTCACATCAATACGTTTTTCTGCTGTTGCTGCTCATAACTAGCTGCTTGGCTTGCAACACTCCAGTTCCTCAAGGTTTCAGATCGATCAAAAAGATTTCATTGTATACAACTCATCAGCTGAGTGATGAGAAAGCTCTGCTATATTTCTCTGCAATACCTACCAATGCGAATCCCCTTATGTTAGAAATCCCTTTGAAATCACTTCAGCGACTGATGCAAGCAGCATCCAAACCCACAATTTAGAAAGAGCAAAAAATGTCTGCAGCCCTAGGAAACCCCAGACCAGGTTCCGAGTAAAGCAAGGCATTGAAAGATTGAACTACAACATTAGAAACATCTCAGGGTAATACTTACCCAGGAAACAGAGATGACTAAAAGCCTCTTTGAAAATGAAATGATCTCACTTTCCATTACATTTATATCAGCTTCAGGAACGGAGTTCACAGAGTATCTACACACGTCAAGCCATTTTTGGAAACGTTTTTTTCCAGCTTGTGCTTATCACATTGACAATAGAAACGCCTGGATAAATTAGGGCAGAATTTCTAACAACTCTGGATCCCTTCCCACTCCCTAGCTTGCTCTGCCTCATGATAGAGGATTTTCCCCCCCTCCCTTAAAGACAAAAGTCCCTCATGCTAGATGAATAACACTAGAAAGATCTGTAGGTCCACTGCTGTCACTGAGGGCATTTCGCTTCATTTTAACACAAATAACTAAAACTAGCTCACTATCATTCTGCGAGCAGTCAGCTATAAGCTGTTACTAATTACAAGCAAACAAACAAAAATCTTGCCATATATAGTACTCCTGTTTCAGCTGTTTATGCTGTTTGTGTGTCACAAAGATGGAAAATAGCTGCCTTATCTTAATACTTTAGTGACACTATAGCTGAAAACAGAGAATGAATCACCAATATGTCATTCAGAAGACATGAGCAATAACCATTTTACAGCTGAAACAGACCAATTACATAATATACTGATCATATATAGCAATCTAGGCCTATGCTAGACCAAGATATATAAAAGAACTATCAAAAGAACTTATCTACAAAGATAACAGGAGGTTGATATTTTCCCATTCTACGCGACAAAAGCAAGTGATACAGAACATCAGGTACAATCTGGTAAATTTTAACTTTGCAAATGTCAAGGGTCAATCTATCCCTCTCTCGTCATGCGACTGTAGCAGACCTTAGACACAAGAAACCTCAGACCTTAAGCATCACTTCATTAAAATCAGTTCAAACTATCAATCTTGATTTATCCATCAGGGAAATAGCTGGACTCCATTCATTTCCATACTCAATAAATAGTCTTCACATTGCATTTCTGGTAACTAAATACCAAAAAAACAACACAGAGTGCCTCAACCTGAATGTTCTACCCCGTGTGAAATAATTATGAATAAACACGATGTGTTATATTGGTTTTCAGAAGTGCAATAGCAAAGAATCAAGAAAAGTTAATGTATATTAATATTATGTAATATAAAAGGCTGGGTCTGGCCCTGAATCCCAGGTCTAGTCAAAGTCATTATGATGAAAAGTCATTAAAGAGTTGTCATCACTAACAAAAAGCCATTTCATCATAGTTACATCAACACTCTCAGGCAAATCCCCAAGTTCCAAATGTGAAAATATCACAATAAACTACAAGATTCAGCAAGGCCTGCAAAAGAATTTCTTGTTAAGAATAGGCTTGATTTATAAGAGATAAATGATGTAAAGAGTAAAGAGTAAAATGATGATTAAAGAATGAGACCACTGATTATTCGGTAAGCACAGGGTGTAAAAAACCTCATTCCAGCTACCAGGCACCACAGTGCTCCCAAGTAACTATTTTTGGAATCAGGCAAATAGTTGTGCAGTTCCAGAGAACTCATGTTCCATTAGGCATCTACAGAAGCTTAGGACCTCCAAGTTGTAAATACACCCTGTGCTCATTTAAAAAAAAAAATTCTTGGATCTTACGTATGTACAATATATAGGGTTATGTCTTTTAAAGATTGAGTTTCAAGTGTTGAGCAGATGTGTAGTAGTTTTCCCTAAAGATATATAGTAACCAAACGTATCTGAACAAGTGGCTACTATAAATAAAAAAAGAAGAAATGAAAACTGCCAAAGCACAGTTTGAAACAACAGCTTAGAAATATAAAACGATGTCCCAGCTCAGTTTTTTATCTTTACTGAAGCCTGATCATTAGCTTTCCTTACTAAAACAGACAGAGCTGTGCATCTTGTCAGCATAACAAAGAACTTACACTTCATACAGTCACACAAGAACACTGACTTCTCAAACTTTTTATTTGCAGTCAAAAGAAAACCCAAAAGTCCAGTTGTTCTTCCTTTATTGCACTCTATAAAACTCCTTGTTATAATCAAGAAGCCAATAAACAGTAATAGTTGAATATGACTTTAAAATTTATAGCTTAAACTCTTAAAATAAATTTTATATAGAAAAGATACCATTTACAACCCAATCAGTAGTAATCGATCATTATGTACTCACAGATCATATTAAATAACTTGTATGCAGCAGTTCATTTATAGGGCAAACAGAAGGGAATATTTTCTCCTTAGCAAATATAATATTCCACTGTTAAAGAGCAATTCAAGTCACCTTTGGAGCAACTGTGATATACACAACTTTCTGATAAGAAGCTCAAGACTCACAGAGTATAACAAGTATATATACAACTGTGTCCAGTGCATAGCTTAACAGCAGCATGTGGAAAAACTCTAGAAATTGGCACACCATTAACCTATAGGAAAATAATTTACTCAGAAAATGCAGTGTATTTAGAGAATGCCAGTGAGGCACAATAAAACAATAATATGTAGTGTCATCAGATATGTAAGGAATAAATAGCGTGATTTTGCTCTGGAGGTCAGCAGCTTAGAACAGTAAAGACTCCGTCCTCGAAGCCATCTTCTGACGGAAAGGGCTCCTCCCTTCACCTGGTTGGGAAGCAAAGACATGCCAGATAAATAGCCATGAAGACAGATAAGCAGCAGCTCTACTGTAAACTAGATATTCTGGGAGCACTATAAATGTTTTAGTCTTTTAATGGCTACCACAGCACAGACCATTACCACAAAAAATTTAAAGGCAAAAAAAGTCCAGAAGTTCAGGAAAGGAATATTTAAGTTGTACATGTATCATGTATTTATATATGGTATAATGTAAAATAATAATGTCACACACATTTTACTTATCATTTACATATGTAGTATATAATACAGGAACTCACATTTTAATATTGGCATAAATAAGGTATTATGGGGCAACCCAAACAGAAAGAAATGAAGGACACATCTTCCAAACTTAGTATGCTATTTTGAATGAACGTCTTGATGGCATTCCCACCCCTGTGCTATCTAGAACACTTCACATTCAGATTTTCATGTCCAGAGAGACAAGGCAGTGTCATACAAGCACCTAGTTAGTGCCATTGTTTCCATATCAACCCAAAAATCAATGACTCCCATTTACAAGGAAAAGAAAACTGTGCCCGAAGTATAAATGAGTTAAGAGACACAGGTGGGGCAGAGGAAAGGTGAGGAAAAGGGAGGACTAACACAAAAGATTCACATTCTGTGCTTTTTTCAACCCAATTTGCAATTAGCAGCATAAAACATGCAAATAAATTTCAAATATCTTAAAATGCAGGATTTTTAAAAGCTTATTTACTTACCTTTCGCACAATAACATGTTCACTAGGATTGATAATTAAGGCTTCCCTTTCCTCCTCAGATTCCATCTGAACAGAATATTCTGTAGGTACAGACCTGTAACCACTTACTTCAAATCTAGGGAAAAATTAAGAGGATACAGAGTACTACTTTTCAAAAGTACCAAATTCCCATTATGAATATTATTATAAATACTTAAATTATTTGGACAGATTCCTCACAAGAAAAAAAAAAAGCCAAAAAACAGTAAGATTTGGTTTATGCTGACAGGTCTTTTTCAATTTCTGTTTTTAATCTACTCTCATGATGCTTCACTTAAGCAAAGTAACCACTCAGCACCTCTGAACCTTTCAGATCACTATAGTAGTAGAGATTTTATTTAGGCAGACAGATAAATATATTTTAAATCTACCATTTCTACTAATTTAGTAAAAAATATAATTGACTATGGAGTTCAATATCATAAAAAAAAGAAATTATTAGAACCCTTAATATATCTTAATACATTCTTGATTAAAAGAGTCACAAACACAGGACCACAGACTTTCAGTGCTGCACGTGTTTGCAAACAGATTCTATTATTTGCCTCAAAGTTAAGACTTTTTCCCCATCAGAAATGTCACTAAAAGTAAAACTAAACAAAAATAGTGACACTCAGATTTTCTGTGTTTTTTTGGCACACGTTGCATTTAAGACAGGCATAGTGCCTCAGAAAATCTTCATGCATTCATCCAGGGGCAAGTGGAAGGGAAAGATGGCTTAAGGTCTCTGAACATGCAAGGTATTTCATTCCCACAGGAGGCCTTAGTGTAGCAGTCCAGCTGCCATGCAATTTTCAAAGAAAAGAAGTCATCTTGCAAGAATATTTACCTGTTACTTAGTTCCTCAGAGAGCCCAAGAGCCTCTTCTGCAGCTTCTCTTCTCCTCTTCTCTTCTGATAGTGTTTCTGTCAGTTGGGAGAGAGCCTGCTGCATTGACTCATACTGTTGCTCAGTCTCTGCAAGCCTAAAACAAAACAAAAATACAAAGTTAGTATTTTAACTATTGAAAAAGTTAATTGCTTCCTCATTTTTACTAAATAAGTTAATATTTGTTGTAAAAAAAAATGTAATGACAAGCTTAAAATTAGGTATTGACATAAAGTCACTTATAAGTATTATCTCTTTAAAAAAGTAAACTTTAAATAACACCAAATAATACCAACTCAGGAATACGACTAAATTCATTTAATTCACTATCATTACACTCCTCTCTTTTTCCTCCCAAAACATCTGAGCTAGGGAAAAATACCATTTTTGCTTCTAAAAGCGAACTGTTAGGAAAACAATGCTCTCAGTCCTGACCTTTTTCTGAGTTCATTTAGCTCCATATTATCTATCTCAACAATAACCGCAGATCTTTCCTGTGGTGCTCCTGGGGGAACTTCTGCTCTAGCTTCATCCTAGAAAATATTAAAGTGGAAAAAAAAAGTCACCATTTTTCTAGTCATAAAAATCTTTAGATCAATTAAAGAAGCCATAAGCACCACAGAATAAAGGAGTAAACTACAACTCTATCATTTAACCTCTTGTTTTCCAACAGAAAGTTGATGAAGAACAGTATGTTGCAGGATTTGAAGGGTACATGCACGCTTAATTATGCGGGACTGTGCAGCAATCTCCAAGTTATCTGAAGGGAAAGCAACGTATCTACACTAATATAGTAGTGCCCTTAGTTTCACAAGTAAGGCAGCTATTTCGCTAACAAAATCTGAGACAAACTATGCATGGTGTCACACTGTGCCATATACACCTGCTCAAACAAAGGTAGCCGATGTGTTCTGGCTTAAATCTAGTGTTTGCAGCGTGTTAGCGTCTTGCATTAATGGATCGTTGCTGAAGAAACAATGCAGCACAGGAGGACTTTTTAAAAATATAGACATCACTGGAGAAAAAAGGATAATGGATGTATATGACAGATGACAAAGTCTATAGAAATGCTGAATAGGATGTATAGATCTCACATGTGAAAACATTAAAACACCTTGCAAAATGATTGATAACTTCTGTGAAATTATCACTAATCCCTAATAAACTAATTATTAGTGATGATTAAATTACCACTGCTAGCTGCAGGCTGGTTTAAAAACAGACACTTGAAAACAACAAAAGCATCTGCAAACACCTATCTTAACTGAAGAGCCAAATAAAAGTTTTGGAGCAATACAGACAATTCTCTTCCTTATAAGTGTTTCATGAGCAAAAGCATCAGTACAAATAACAACAGTTTCCACCATGTTCCGCACTAGAAAACTAGCAAACTCATGAGGATAAAAAAAAATTGTGAATGTTTCCATATGCTCACGTTACCTGAACAGTGCCTTGAAAGGATGTCAATTGCATTGTCTGATACTCCCTCTCCAACCTTAAATAACGATTTTGCAAATCCGTGTAATGAAGCTGATTATCCCTTAGAGTCTGAGACATAGCCTTTAACTGGGCAGACAAGATGGCATTCTCTTCTGCTGACTGCAAAACCTGGAAGAAATTAACATTTAAAGAAATAAATTTCAGGAATCATCTCCTCCAGAAAATTATTGCAGAACTGAGACTTCTCATCTCAATGACCAAACACTCTTTAAGAACCTTTTGCAAGGTCACAGTTTTACAAGATTCAAATAGCTCTTTAATGAACAGCAGAAATAATGAGACTTGTGTATTTATTTCTTCTATCATCACTATCCCCAACACAGAAACTCTACATTTTCCCTTTTCTTCTCCCTTGCTGTATTTCATTACCACATGGCAAAATAGAGTCGATGTGGTTGCTGCTTCAGGACAACACACAGAGCCAACGCAGCTTGACAACATGCACATATTTATCAGGTACTCGACAAATGTACAGCAGTGAACATCTCATCTTTTCAAAAAAAGGAAGTCATTTGGGTCTTCCTCTTTACACAGACATTCATCATTACCTGTAGGAGTTTGAGATTTCTATGTCTGTTTCAAAATTTGGATTAAACTATTTTTAAGTTTAAAAAATACTGGGTGAAGCAGGGAGAACAGACACAATGACTGATAAAGAAGACAGCTGGAAGGCCACTTAAACCCGGTTTGCTTTGAATATAAGGCTATAAAAAAGAGGAGAAAGTGTTAAGAAAAACATTTCTAAGAATTCTTATAACATTTTGTGAACAAAAGTGAACATATCTACCATCGGTACAGGCATAAAACAACTCATCACAAAACAAGAAATATTCTTGAGACATTTAAAAACTGGTACAAGGTAAGTAAGATCTTCTAGCTAAGATACCCGCTTCTGTCTATAATGATTTTTAAAAAAAATTTTGAGCACAATTTTAGTAGTGTCCTAGGATTTTCTTCAGAAAGAACATTCAAAAAGCTCTCAGTCAAATACCTAAAGAGATTTTAATCTCAAGAGAGTTGTCCTAAAGAATCCAAGTTTTAAACTACTATGAATTTGAAATACACAAGATACGATCAATTTACGATACAAATATTTTTGTATGTTGATAGCAGTTTAGATTTACATTAACCACTGAGGATGTTGTTTTAAATTACCTTTGAATTAATCTGCTGAAAATGGAGGTCCTTCTGGTGCATCTCCTGAAGACAACGCTGCAATTCATTCCGAAGCTGATTTTTCTCAGCTAAAACATGCTTCATTTCCTCGGGAATGTCTGCACTTCCAGCAAGGGTGACAGTTTCTAATGTCTTTTAAAAGTATTAGTACATTCAGGGTCAATGGTATAAAAGTTTTGTAAAAAATTGTATATATTTCAAAACTAAGTATACATTTGGATTAAATAATGATTTCCTTTTCAGAAGAGCTTTCGCAATTCAATCACATTTACAACTATAAAAGATTAACTACATGGTGTTTTCAACTTAAGAATTTCAATAGGAATATAGACAATATTACAAATTTAGCAATATATAAAAAATGAACTATTCCATAATCCAAAAGACATGATTGCTCAATATCTTTTATTTGTAATTTTATCACAAAAGATGAACAGCAAATAATAGCCATGAACTTGAACTATAATGTTTTTATTGAAATTAAAGGAAATCATCTTCTCTTAGAACAAAAAAGAGAAATAAGAATAATATTTGAAAAAAAAAAAACACTTTCCTTAAACCTTTCATGATAATCTACAAAAGCGGATGGCAATTGCCAAATTGGGTCTCATCTGGGATCTTTCTAAATGGGGCATTTTTGCTCCTGGCAGAAACCAGCTCCAGCTGCTTCACAAGACACACAAAAATACTTCCATTCGGCACATCTCTCTCTTCTCCCTCTCAATTAGCTCCTATTCTAACCTTCAATAATTGGAGATATTGATTTAGGCTCTGAAGAATGACATTTAATAGATTTGTTTGAATCAAGAATACAAATACTGAAAAGTGCTGCTATCATTGTAAATTTTCAATTCCTGTTTGAATCTTGTTATAACCAGTGTGCTTGATAACAGATTGCATTCATGCTACATCCTAAAAAAGGTGTTATCAGTAATAAAAGGATATGCTTTCAGGTAATTTTGCAATTGGCAGTAAATGTTGCTTATTCTAGGAAAGAAGAATACACTCTCAGTTCACCTATTTACACCCTTGACTACTATTAGATATTTCTGTCTCTCATTTACTTATTTCTTACTGTAAACAATCCCAATCTTCAATTTCTGTATCATGATTTTTACCTGCATCCTTCAAGCTTCTTTTTATACATTTTATATCTTTTTATATATTTTCTATATTCTTTTATTAAAATGCAATACTTCTGTGAAGCAGCACAGTTAAAATACAGTACAAATGACTTGGTCAAGAGTTGTTTTCTGTGTCACCTCTTCCATTTCTTTAGTATTCACACAATTCACTTAATTGATTTTTCTAAAAATTAGAAATTTGAAAGTTTGCCAATTTGTTCCCCCATTAAAATTTGAATTGATCAACCAATTTTGAAAACAAATTTTCAAGAGAAAAGTCAATGCCTCAAGAAATTATGGTGTTTTTATAGTTAACATATATAATTAGCTGCTGGGAAGATGAATCCAACTTACACTACCTACTAGGAGAAACAGGTAGAACTCAGCTGTTCTACAGGCTAAGCTGGGCAGTTGATCAAGTCAAGCAGCGTACTGGTACCCTACAAATAACAGCACAGCATCTTACTCTCCTTGAACAAGTGTGCTATAGGATCATATAAGGACATTGGTGTGAACCGTAAGAGAGAGGGGATACATAAAAAACTGGCGTAAGGAGCCAGAATTAATAAATATTCCTGCTATGGACATAATATATTCTAGTCTTCACTACTAGGGGTATTCTTCCTTGAGCTGTCTGAAATCTTCCTGTCCTTTTCTTGTTTTGACAGAATTAACTTGGAATTCTATAAGCTGCAGTAGTTCTTTTATTCCTTTCAAATTTCTCTCTGAATTTGGAAGCATCAGGCCTGCTGTTGACTATTTGCATGCTCCTGCTCCTTCATCTAGTTTGAGCCTTGTCATAGATCTTGAATGCAATATGAAAAGGCTCAACTAAACCATGACAGCAAGTTTCAAGATTACTGGGGTAGCTTATTAATAATGAGCATACACTTTTATCCTACATTTAACCATAGCAAACTGTGACTCCTTTTTAGTTAAGCATCAGTAAGATTCAAGACAAACTCACAACTCCTTTTCTAAAGGAAATTATCAAAACTATGAATTCTTGCAACTCACTTGGTAGCAATAGGTGTAATTTGCTGGTTTGACCTCAGTGCAGTACTGAAATACATACCTGTCATCCCCCCTCCTGCAAACTCTACAACACTGTTCAGTTCTCACTTAGGAAGCAGTGTGCAAATTTTAAACAACAAACTGATCAAAGTACATTCCTGCCTCCTGCTTTATTTTGTTTCCTTACCTTGGCTGGATAATTGCTCCCATCAGAGCCTGATTTCTTAACAATCCTGTCTTGCTGCAGCTTCCGTAGCTCTGCAATCTGTTGATCTTTCTCAGCAACTGCAATCTCACACTGATTTCGCAGGGCCTGCGACTCTGAGAGGAGGAGGTTTTTTTCCATTCTGAATATAAAATATTAAACTAGCTGTTAAATAATAATATAGTACATAGAAGTCACCGAGAAGGAAAGAGGTGTGCTCACTGGTATTCCTGAAATAAATAATGGTAGTTTCTAAACATAGGTATTATGCAAATATGGAGCATTAAATGAACACCTGCAGTATACACTCCAGTTTAAAGATATCTGCTAACAAAAAACTTGGAAAATAAAGCCTTGAGCATGATAATGTGTGCGTCTTGCTGGCTTGGACACGAGAGAAGCTTATCAACTGTAAAGAACAGAAAAACTGTTAATGCAGCACACATACCTGAGCTACCTGAAGAAGGAGGTGGGGCAGCAAAGTAGCCCCGGGCTGTAGCAGCACAGACTGCGGCTCAAGACAGTCTAGCTTATTTTGAATACGGGAGCAGGAAGCAGCACACCCTAGACTCAGGACTTCATAACATAAATGAACATGCTTTCTGTCCCGAGAACGCTGCCATATGCAAGCGGCATCACAAAGGGCATAAAAGCAATTTAAATCTTTCTTAATTCAATGTAACATACGATTTCAAAGTAAGAAAAAAATCAGAAAAGCATTTTCATGCTATCCATAGCTGCTAGTTTAAATGAGTTCAAATGTTTCTTCATAGTTGCAGAGATAAATGTGGGATTGACCTTTTGATCTAGACTGTCCTCCCAAAGCTTCTAGCATAAAACAGGTATCACATGAAGTAGATCTTAATTGGAGAAACTGTACTACATATACTAAAATGCATAAGACACTACGATATTGCCTATCAAACAAAATTACCACCTCTGAAATAATCCTAACCACTTTCTCACTTCTAATCATGTGCATAGGTCTAGTTAGAATCTGTCTTAATATGCAATCTCTAATTAGAAGAGCAGTCTAAGATAATCATATCTTAAAATGTCTCCATGGAACACCACTTTTAGGTGTCTTCTGCCATCTAAGATATGAACAGCAACCTGCAGGCATTACAGAAACACTCTTGCCTCCCTTTTAGTTCTCTGTCCACGTCATACCATGTTGTGGCGACTGCTGAAGAATTCTCAGCAAAAGCATCCTCTACTATTTGTTGAATTCAACATACACACCTTAAACCAGCAAGCTCATTCTGGTATGATGCAATCTCTCTTTCAGTTTCTGCTTGGAAGGTCTTTGTCTGATGCAATGCTTTCTCCAAATCATCAACTTTGGTCTTCAGTTTTGATATCTCAATGGCTGCAAGACTGGTTCCTTCTTTAGCCTACATTTAATAAACAGGATTAGTGAAACAGAATAAAGATTTAGCAGTGCTAGAGTTCTAACCGAGTTTCTTATTTCCTTCTGTTTAAAAAAATGATTACCTAACCTCTCAAATTCTAACCATGCCTTCCCTCATTAGATTATATTTACTCAGCACTCAAGATTACCTGCAAAGTTAAACTTCAGAGCATTACTCAGCATTCTCTGCATTTCTACGAAAAAAGTCAAACAAAAACAAAAACCACACACACTACAAGCAACTTAGCTAATTAAAACTTACCACGCTTCCCCTATCCATCTGAGGTGTATCCAAAATATTTTTAAGAGAATTTCTCTCACTGCTGCTGTCGCAAGCAATGGCAAATGAAGCCGTGCCCTGTTTAGTCTCAGAAGCCAGCTTCTGCTTGCCGAGTTCCTGCAGCAATTTGTCTCGGTCATCCTGAAGACTGGCCATAGCCTTGGAAAAGGCTTCAATCTGGTTAGCACAATTTCCATGCTCAGATGTGAGCCTGCTGATCTCCAGCTCACGGCTGTCTAACGTCTTACACAGATTGCCGATTTCTTCAGCAATTTGATCAAGCGTGACACTATTTGCAGCATCAAAAAGCACCTGATTCAGAAGAGCTTTCTCTTTGAGTACATTGATGAGCTGCAATTTAAAGTTGTCCAATTCAGCTTTAAATTCGTTTCCCTTCCTTTTTTCCGATTTGAGTTCGGATGCATATTTGTTCTGAAGTACCCTGAAGTCCTCTATTATTCTATCTCTATCATTTTGCAGAGCAGTCATTGCTTTCCCAAAGGCTTCATTTTGGGATCTTAGTTCCCTATTCTGAAACTGAATTTCTAATATCTTCTCAGCAGAAGCATCAGCTGCAGCTCCGTGCTCATAGTTCAAACCAGCCTTATTGTATTTCTCTTCTGCACCATTATTATTTTTGCCTACTGATTTCTGGACTTCCTGAATCCTCTCCTGAAGTTTTTCTTCACACTGTTCACTGGCTTTGTGTTCCTTTCTCTGAACATGGTCACTAGCCAACAGTTTCCCTCCAGATTCAGAAACAAGCTTCTCTTTGTTTAAGGATGCAATTAAATATTCCAAGTCATTTACTTTAGATATTAATTTTTTATTCTCGTGTTCCAAAGAGGCAGCAGTGCCCCTCTGCACTTCACTGGCCAGTTGCATTTCCTTTACATGTTTTTGAAGACTACATTTTTCTTGTTCAAGGTTTTTAATAGAATCCATTTTTTGCTTGAGTAAGTCTTTCAGCTGGTGGTCCTTCAAAGATAAGACGTGGTTAAGATCTTCCCTATACTTTATTAGCTGTGCATTTAACATTGCATTTTCAGAATGGAGATCATCTATCTGGTTGAGCAGTATCCTCACTTCTTGTTTCAGAGCGCTGCTTTCGCTTTCATTGCCAATTATAAGACTGTCTCTCTGCTTTAAAACACTTTGGTGTAGACGCTCCAGCTCTTTGTATTTAGAAAAGAGATTATCCCTGTCATTCTGAAGAGATGACATTGATTTTTTCAAGGCATCCATTTCACTGGCAATTGCAGCTTTATCTTGACATGCTCTGTCTGCTTTCATCTGGAGACTTCTCAGTTCATTTTCCATCCTGTGACAGGACTCCTCGCGTTGTTTTGTCTCTATCTGCAAGGATCGTAACTGAACTTCATATTCTTCGACCTGTTTTCTATGCTCACTTTGTATCTGAATCAGATAATCAGAAATTTCATCACCTTTTGAAGAAATGAGTAGGGAAATTTCTTTATCCTTATTATTTAACATTATTTTCATTTGTTCAGAAATGGCGTTTTGCTTTTCCAATTCAGCACGGGTCTTTTCCTTTTCAGTTAGAAGTTGCTGGAATTCTTGTTCTTTCCTAGTAAAATTACTTTCCAGTGCTTTTATCTCCTTTCCTGCACTTTTACTGCTCTCTATGAGGTGATTAAGAGAATTATTTTCTTTAAGAAGCGCTTGCAAAGCTTCTTCTTTTGACTGAAGAACACTCTCCAACTCTTGCTGCCTGCTAAGAAAAACTACATTTTCTTCCTTTATTCGGCAGAGCTCTTCATGGCGCTGTTTGTCAAAAGATTTTTGCCTCAAATATAGTTCATCCTTTGTGTCCTCTGCCACAGAATATTTGATATTCAGCTCTTGAATTTCTGCCATTTTGTCTTTCAATTCATCTTGTAAAGACAAGATTCTTTTATTATAGTCTTCTATCTGTTTCTCTTTACTTTGAATAACCTCCTTGAACTGCCTTTCCCAATTTTGCATTTCACCGATGACTCTGTCCCGGTCATTTTGAAGCGAAGACATACACTTTGTAAAGGCAGCCAATTGGGCCAAAGTTGCATTCAAATCTGCTTGAAGTTTCTGGTTTTGCAGGTCCTTACTGCTTAATTCCTCTTGCAATTCCCGAATATCACCAAGCGCCCTATCCTTCTCTCGCTGAAGGGCACCGCGTTTTTCCTCAAGGTTTATCCACTCTCTTTTGTGAACTGATTTCATCTGTTGAATATTACGTTCCAAGTCTTTCACATATTCTCCCTTTTGGATTTGGAGTTGGTCATCTTTTTTCTTAAGTTCTGCTTTCCAATTTAGATTCTCAGCTGTAAGCCTGTCAACTTCATTCTTTGACTTGTCTAACAAGTTCATCTGCAAAGAAAGTTGTTCTTTGAGATGGTTTATTTCTTCATTTGATTTGGCAAGCTTTTCTGATGTATTACTTAAATCCTTTTCAAATTTTTCACTTTTTGACTGTGATACCTTCACAGATCTTTCCAAGTCCAGAATCAACTCCTGGAGCTTTATGGAATCTTTTTGCAAATGGTTGATTTCCTGCTGTTTCTCCTTTAAGAGCTCTTGTAATTCTTTGGTTTTGGTTTTAGTTCCACTACTGTCTCTCTGTGCACATTTCACTTTCTCCTCAAACACTTTTACAAGATGTAACTGCTGTTGTTCTTTTTCTCTAATCACATTACATTTTTCTACCTTTAATTCTTCCAGTTGCTGTAGCAGTAAGTTATTCTGCATCTGTGCTGATTTCAATCGATCGGTAAGATAATCAACCTTTTTAACATGGTTCAGCAATTCTGTCTCAAGAAATTCTCTCTCATTCTTTACTTTGTAAGAACTTTCTTGCACACTTTCTAATTCCTCCTGTAACAGGCACTTATCATCCTCTAAAATCTTAACTTTTTCAGTCAGACTAACAATTTCTTGCGCAAGACTTTTACATTCTGCATCTAGCTTTACAAAACAGCTGTTTTTAAGATCTAGAGATTTTTCAGTTTCTTTTAATTTGCCTGAAATTGATTTTCTTTCTTGTTCTAGGACAAGGAAATCTTGTTCTTTTTCAGAAAGTTTATCCTTTAACATATTAACGTCCTTTAGTAACGACTCATTCTCACATAACACATCCCTGATTTTAGATTGCGTATCATTCTGGTACAACTCCATTTGAACCTGGAGGTCTCCCAAAGTTGCTTTTGTTACATCAATGTCATTTTGAAGGATGCCATTTTCACTCTGAACTTTCTCTAAAGCCTGCTTTAAATTTTCAGAAGTTAGTTTCAGCTGCTCGTTCTCCTCCATTAGCTGATCATTATGACGAGTGAGTTCATGAAGGCGATCCTGATGTTCTTCCATCCTCGCCTCTTGCTCTCGTATTTGCCTTTTCGCTTTATTCTGCAATTCATCAACTTCCAATTTTTTGGATTCACTGAGTTGTTTCAGTTGGTTCTTTATAACTTCATTTTCATCAAGGAGCTTCTGAAAATGCTCCTTAAGTGTCTCCTTCTCAGATTCCCCCTCTCTGAGTCTCTGAATAGCCTCCTGCTTCTCCTTTCTAGTGAGGTCAATAACTTGCCTCATATCTGCTATTTTACTACTGATATTTTCATATGCCTGAAGAAGCGATTCATATTCCTGCTTTAATTCACTATGTTTAGCCTTCCACCCTGTCAATTCAACTGTCTGAGAATCTTTTAAAGTATTTAGTTGGAAAGAAAAGGCCTCTTTTTCCTGAACTATAGTCTCCATGGTAGATTTAAGACTTTCACACGCAGCAGTTAGGTTTTCGTTTTCAGTTAGAAGTCGAGCATTTTCAGAAAGAAGGCTCTCCTCTTCATACAACAGAGAACCTGCTTGTGAGTTTCCTTTTTCTGCACCAAGCTCTGACACCAAACGTTCAAGTGTACTTGTCTTGGTCACCAGTTCTTCTCTTTCCAAAAGCAATTTATCAACCTGGTCTTTTAGACATTTGTTTTCTCTCAAGGCTTCCTTACGTGATATTAAAGCTGCATGTAACTTCCTCTGGAGGCGCTCTCTGGACTTTTCTGCTGTAGTTTCTTGCTCTTGGGGCTTCAAGTCATTTACACTCGCGAGTTTTACTGGCCGCTCTTCAACTGTTTGCAGTTCTTTCTGCGTTTCATGTTCTGTTGCCTCTTTTAGTTTAGTTTTTCCGGAATAATCAGCCTCTGAGAGCTGAAAACAGTTGTCTTTAGCCTGTAACTTTCCTTGAAGCAAATGAACTTCTGAAGAAAACAGCCTCGATTGCTTTTCAGTATCATTTTCTTCTTTGCATGGTATCACAGGACTGCTGTTTATCCCAGCCTTTTCTTGTAGTACCTGAAGTTCTGTCAAGAGTTTTTTATTTTCTTCACTGACATATTTTACCTCTCTTCTCATATTAATTAGCTCCAAATTGGACTTTTCTAAATGACTGATAATTTTCTCTTTCTCGCCTTTTATTTCTTCAAATGCTGTTCTGTAACGGTGGGCTTCTTCTTGGCCTTCCTTTAGAGCATCTTTCAATACTTCCTTTTCCTGATCAACCTTATCTTTGAAATCCATAAATGAACAACGCAATGCCTCTATTTCCTCATTCTTTTCTGCAACCTCTTTCTTAGCTTCCTTTCGCAGACTTTCCAGTTTCTCCTGGCTCATCTTACAATCCTCTTCGTTCTTTTTAACAAGTTCTTCCTTTTCATTATTCATACGTTCAAGTACTCTCTTAAGATCTATAACTTCAGTCTCATACATTTCCAGCTTTCTCTGCAGCTGATGTATCTCCTCCAATATGCTGTCTTTATGTGGCTCCTGGTACTGCTCCTGCAGTCTCACAGAGCTGAAGTTGACCGTTTCTACTCTTTTGTCACCAAATTCAACCAATATCTTTCTCAACTCTTTCTTAAACACTTCTGTTTCTTCCTGAAGTTCTGCATAATTATGTCTTAGTTCTTCTAACTCCATGTCTTTACTTGCCATCAAGATCATTAAGTTCTCTGACTCTTTTAAGGACGCAACCTGAACCTTACTTCTCGGTTTATTTGAATCTAAATTCCTTGGATCAATTTCCTCTTCTTCGAGTATTGCCTTACATGAAGCCATCTCTTCCTCTGGAGGACGCATTTGTAACTGATTAAAGTCAAATTCTTTACATTCCCTTTGGAAAACTTTCCAGAGTGCTTTATGTTCCTCTTTAAGATGCTCAAGTTGTTTCTTCTGTTTATCAAAATCTGCTACGAGTTTAGTGTGCTCTTCCCTTTCTTCAATTTTTGTTGCATCTTCTTTGCCAGCCAAAATTTCTCTCTGTAAGGTTTCTTTTTTTTCAAATTGATTGATTAAATTAATTTCATTGCTATTCTCCAGAACTGTCTTCCTGACCCCAGCACTTACATCATCCTTGTTAGAACTAGATTTTTTCAACAATTCTTCCTTCTTTATAATTTCAGACTTAGCATTTTCAAGAGCCAACAGAAGTTCAGCACGTTCCTCTTCATATAAACTTGCCCTTTCATCAAGCACAGACTGCATGTGTGCAAGCATACAGTCTTTTTCCTCCAAATATTTGAGGGTTTGCTCACATATACTTTGTTTTTCAGCAACAACATTTCTTAGTTCTGCAAGATTATCCTGAAGTTCCACCAAATAAGAGGCCTTTGCAGTCAAAACTTCATTCAGATTACTTATTTTGGCATCTTTTTCTAGAAGCTGTTGCTTCAGAGTTCCAAGATGGGACTCAAAGTCTTTATTTTGCACTTCAGCAAATTTTAGCTTGTCTGCTAATTCATTAACTCTCTTCAACAACTCCTCATTTTTTTTTTGCTCTTTTTCTATTTCTTCCTGACCACTCTTTTCTAGTTTTCCAACTTTTTGCATTAGATCTTTTCTTATTATCAGCGCTGCTTGGAGTTTCTTTTTCAGGTTGTCTTTTTCCTTGCCAATTTTCTCAAGATTAAACTGCATCTCCTCTTTCTCATTCATTACATCTTTAAACACAGCTTCTCTACTGTTTAATGTAACCTGACTACACTCCAGTTCTTTCTTACAATGTTCAAGTTCCTGTAATACTCGATTTAGTTCTCCTACAGAGCTATTATGAACAGCTTCAAGATCTTGCAGTTTGGTATTCAATATATTTCTCTCTTCTGCAAACTTCAGTGTTTCATTAGACAATGATTCCATGACCTTGGTAACTGAACAATCCTTTTCTTTCACTTGCTGACTTAGACCACAAATTAAGTCATTTTGCTGACTTATCTGGGAAGTTAAGTTTTCTATCAGTTGGTCTTTTTTTTCCATTTCTTCCAGAAGACTTGCTACTTTTTTACCTTCAACATTCAATTTTTCTTGGCTGATTCTAACTATTTCTTCTGATTTATCTATCTTCTCCTGAAGAAATTTAACCTGCTTATTCATTTCTGCAAATGACTCTTCTTTTTCTTGAAAAAGAGCCTGTTGCTTACATAATGTTTCCTTAACAGTGACTACTTCTTTTGATAGACATTCAATTTCAGATTTGTAGCTGCACTTGATCTTTTCAATATCATTCTGCAACAAATCCTTCTGTTTTTCAAGTGACCTCATATTTTTTAATTCATTTTTTAGGACATCCATTTCATTTTGTTTTTCTAAAAGAATCAGTTGTAATTGCTCTCCTTCAGTTTCTTTGCTCAAAAGAGTGGCTACCAAGGTGGAGAAATTTTCCAACTGAATTTTAGTATCAGCTGGCTCCAGTGTGTAATCTGAAGTCTGTACATTCTTTTCTGTACATAACAGCCTGCTACTCAATAATGCAGATAAGCTTTGAGTTAATTCCTTTTTTAAAAGATTCAGTTCTTGCTGTAAAGACTCAATTTTACTGTCCTTTGATTTCATTTCACTTTCTAAACTGCACAACTGTTCAATAAGACTATTATTTTGTAAAGTTGCCCTATCGAGATCTGTCACCCACTTGTTTTCTGACTCAAACAGGCTTTGCTCTAGAGTTTCAAATTTACGTTCCAATTCAGCAAACTCTTCACCTTTCACACTAACCTGCATCTGTAACTTCTCTTTTTCTGTCTTCATCTGCAGTTTGACAGCATCTATCTGCATTCTTGAACAACTCTCACTTGTTGCTAGTTTTTCATTAATTTCTTGGAGTTCTTCCAGTTTCTTTTGTAAATGATCTTGCAATGCAATGAGTCTTGTGTTTTCAACCGTCAGTTTGTTAGCATCTTCTTGTAAGAGAGTTTTTTCTTTCTCTAAAGAATCTAACTGCTGCTGCAGACTAGCTATCAGTACTGCCTTGTCATGGCAGTCTTGAGATGATTTAGAATTTACATTGTTCAACTCTAACTTTAAATGTTCTACATTTTCAGCCTGTTCAGTGCACTTCACATGCAGAGACTCTATAGCTAATTCTTTTTGCTGTAAATCTTGTTTCCATGTAGTTATTTGGTCTAGTGCTTTCTGGTGCTCATTTTTTATATATTCAAGTTCAGTTGTCAAAGAATCAATTTTCTTCTGATTAACATCAAAGTTTTCATTCTTTTCCTGAAATTCCTTTGTAAGGCTTTTCATGGCTGTGTCACTTTTCTCTAATTCTTCTTTGAGAGCCTCAATCTCACTAGAAAGAGTACAAATGTTGCTATCTGCCAACTGTATACGGTTATCTTTTTCCTTTATAGAACCAAGTAGTCCAGTAATAATCTCCTCTTTTTCACTAAGGGCTGCATTAAGTTCATCTTTTAGTTCATACTGCGCTGCAATTTTTTCCTGAAGAGAAAGAAAGACATCTTCTTTCTCATGGACTAGTTCTTTTGATGCTTGTAGTTGTTGTGTTAGCTCATGGATCTGACTCTGAAGCTGAGAAATGGAATTTATTTTCTCTTCATCCTTGCTTGCTTTCTCATTCAGAGTTTGGAGGAGACATTTATTTTCCATAAGTGAAGACTCCTTTTCTAATAAGGACTGCCTCATCTCAGCTATTTCACTTTTCTGATCTTGTATCTCTTTTTGTAGATTCATTTTCATGTCCTCCAATTCCACAACCTCTTTCTTTAAGACCTCACATTCCTTTTCTTTTTCTTGAAGTTGTGTCTTTAACTTCTCACTGAATAATGAAATATTATTGACAGTTGCCTCTTTTTCTGAAACAAGCCCTTTTAGTTGTTCTGCTTCAGAGGTTAAAAGCTCTAACTGTTTCTGCTGCGCAACAGAAGAAGCCTCTACGTCAGAAAGGTGCGCTTTCAAACTGACATAATCATCTAACTTTTGTTTTAAAGATTCATCCTTCTGTTTAATTAAATCATTCAATTGGGCTGTTTTTTCTGTCATATTTTGAAGCTGATACTGAAGGTCAGAAATAACCTCCATGTTCTCAGACAGTTGACCCCTAAGAACATCAGACTCTTCAGATTTATCTTTAAATAGCTTTAGCTCTTTCTTAAAATCATTTTCTTTCTCCTGCATTGATTGTCTAAGCTGACTGGTTTCAAAACCCAGAGCTTGCATTTGGTTTTGCAAATCTGAAACAATTTGCAAATAATGCAGTTCTCCTGCTGCTTTACTATCTTTCATTTGCTGAATCAAAATCCCTTTTACAGACAGCAGACCTTCTTTTTCTTCAAGGATTGTTTTTAAATTTTCTTTTTCAATTGTTAGGCTATCAATTTGGTCCTTCAAAGCTAAGATACTATGACCTTGTTGAGACAAGTGAGAACTTAAAGCAGCTATTTCATCTGATTTTTTCATTACTGTAGCATTAACTGTTTCAATGTCTACTTTCAACTTTTCATTTTCTAGAGTTGTTGTATGCACTTGCTCCCTTGCTGAAATAATTTCAGACTGGTGCTGTACCAGCTGTGATTGGAGAACATCATATTCCTGTGACTTTTCCCTCAACACACGGGAAAGGTCTTCCTTTTCATGTTTAAGCACATCAATGTCTTTGCTCAGTAATTCTAACTGATTTTTTAACCCTGTACTTTCTTCCATTTTTTCAGACATTTGCTTATGAAACAACTCAAGTTCCGAACCTTGGCTTTTTACAGTCAAGTCTTTTTCCTCTAGGCAATGAGACAACTTTGCTTTCTGATCTTCAAAATTTTTAATTTCATCCTGCAACTCTAAAACATGAAGTTTACTCTCTTCCATTTCCTTATGTAATGAATCATTCTCAAGGATTTTTTCTTCTAGAGACTTGTTCTTAACTTCTAAATCCAAAGTTATACTTTGGATTTGTTTCTCCAGCAATAAATTCTTTTCCTCACTACGGCTGAGCTCTTGCATTAGGGTATCACACTCGGATAACTTATTATTTAACATTTCTTCTTTATTTATTTCTTTGTCTTTAGCCTCCTTCAGCTGAATGAGGAGTGATTGCACTTGTTCATGCAACTGTTGTGTCTGTTCCTTGCTCTCGAACAACTGATCGGCTAGCGCGCTACACTCCTTGGATTTCTTCTGCAGCTGTTCTGCTACTGAATTTTCTTTTTGCTCAGCAAGCACTGAAAGTTTTTCAATCTCTTTTACCAGTGAGTCTTTATCACCACTTAGTACTGAAAGAGTTTTTTGGTAGTCAGCAGTGCTAGCAGATAACTTATTCTCTGCTTCTGCCACAGCCTGGATTTTCTGTGACAATTCACACTCTTTTATATCCAACAGTTTGGACAAACTCTCATTTTCACTGATGAGCTGCTGCTTCTCTTTTTCCATCACATTAATACTTTTTTTCAGATCTTCATTTTCCTTTATTTGCTCTGCCAGTTTTTCTTCTTTCTCCTCAAGATCTGCCTGTAATTGCTTATTAGCTGAAGCTTTTTCTTGTGTTGCTATTTCCAGCGTGTTAATTTGTTTATGAGTTTCACTTAATTGGTTATTAAGTTCTTTGCAAAATGTCTCTTTGGCTTTCAGATCTCCAATTAATTTTAACTTAGACTCTTCATTTTCCTGCTCCAAAACCCCAAGCTTCTGCTCTAATGAAATAATGATCTCTTGTTTCTCTTTTAAATCTTTTTCAGTTGTTTTCCAATGTTCAGTGTGTTCTGTAAGCTGTCTGGACAACTTAGCCAATTCTTCATCTTTCCTAGCATCTTCCAAAACAAGCTTGTTATATGAATCTTTAACTGTTTTTAACTCATTTTCAAGTGTCTGTTCCTTACTCTCTTTCTCTTCAAGCAAACTGTTCCATTTTTCCTTCAGAGCATTATTTTCCTCAAGCTGAGTTTTCAAATACTCAGTCTCTTCTCTTTGTTTATTCTCAGTTTGTTGCAACTTTTCAGACGATTTACTAATTTGTTCTTTCAGCAAAGTAATCTGTGACTCGCACTCCATAAGCTTGTTATGGTACGTGACATTGTTGGCCTTGATTTCAGAACGGAGATCCTTAATAGTAATGCTGTTTTCACTGACTTGTTTTAGTAATTCCTCATTTTCTTTGGTTTTAGCTTCATTCTCCATTCTAACTCTTTCCAGTTCCTGTCCCATTTTATTACTCTTCTCCGAAAGGGCAGATATCTTTACACTTGCATCTCTTACATCAGCTGTTTGTACTTCTTTCAGCAAGTGAGCTTCCCTTTCAGCCTTTAATAAAGCTTCTTCCATTCCTCGTATTTCTTCCTCTTTGCATTGTACTTGACGCTTCAGGATGATAACCTGTTCAGAATATTCTGTCATATTGAACGACAGGACAGACATCTCCCTGTCTTTTTCTGCCAGTGATTCCTTAAGATTATCAATCTCTCTTTCACATCTCTGGAGATCTTGAATAAGTTGAGATCTTTCCTCTAAATGGCTCGTGTTCAGTTTGTCAAGCTCCTCATTTGTCTGGTCCAGATCCAGCTGCATCAGTTCTACAACACCATCTTGTTTCAAAGTCTAAAGATGAGAAAACAACGTTACAAGAATATCTCAAATGTATGGCAGAAAAAGTTGCACTTTGCACAGAGATTCATTATCTAAACTAATAGATCTCTCCCACTTAAACCTCCAAAAAATTATCTAGGTAACTGCAGCATCAGGAGATAATCATTAGGGTATCTCAGGATTTTATTAGCATTCAAAACAGTTAATAAATGAAATTTTTAACAAGCAGCATTTTTTTTGCTGTCATTTAATTGCAACATGTCAAAAAGCAGAACATAATTTTTTCTTCTTACTTCACTTTAATGCGTTACCTTTTCTTTCAGAGTAGCAACCTTTTCTGCTAGGTCACTGATGACTGTTTTCTGTTCAGTATTCTCCACTTCATATGCACTGCATTTCTTTAAGGCTTCACTGAGCTTAAAATTAAAAAATAAAGACAATGTGATAAAATGCATTACATTTTAAAATATAACTTGACACAGGCTGCAATACTGAGTTTACAGAAGACTGAAGTTTATTTCTTGAAATCAAATTAGAAGAATAACTTACTAAACCAATAAAACACAAATACCTTGTGTAAAACTAAAATATTTAATTGTCCAGTGCAACACAAATACAGCTCTGTGTTGAGTGTAAAAATCTCGACACTCAGCTTGAAGTAAAGCAGCTATTTGTAATAAATAAAAATTGCTTTGAAAGAAAAGCGTGAAAATTTCCAGACAGGAAAAGCAGCAGTATTACTGCTGGAACAGAAATATGTTCAAGACTATTAAAGAAAAACTTTTACGTACTTTTTGTTCAGCATGCGACAACTTTTCACCAAGCTCTTTGTTCAGAAGATCCTTTTCTTGAAGCAGTTTCCTCAACGTTCCCATTTGCTCTAGTTTTTCTGCTGTAGTCAACAATTTTTGTTCTTTTTCTCCAAGAGAAGTTTCAAGAAAGCTATTTCTGTCATTTAAACTAACAAGAAAATATGTATTTAGAGCACAGAGAACTCTGTTAGGAAGACAAAGTTTGCTTTAATCTTTCTAGGCTTATCAATGCAAACTACGTTGCTAAAGAAATATTTATACACTTTGCATCTAACCTTACAAAACTACTATGAACTAGAAACAGGAATCAGGTGACAACTTCCAAGATTTCTAACAGATTATACTCCTTATAGTTCATTAAGCTTTTAATCTTAAGGCAAAGAAAGCTAGTCCTGCACGGAGCTGTAAAAAACATTTATTTTACCCTTTCAGCTGCTCATTCAAGCCAGAGATGAGAATTTGATGTTTTTCAGAGTCCCGTGTTTGCTGGTTACGTAACTGAGCGAGCTGAGCTTGCAAACGTTCATTTTCGTTCTGCAATAAAACAATAGTGAAGAGAATTACTGCTCACAAAGATACAATGTGTGAGAACTGGAGTTGTAAAAACCTTCCTCTTTAGGGCACTTGCATCCTAAACAGTAACAGAGATGTATTCCAGCATACTAGCAGATATCAGTGCAAAAACATAACAGCACTCAAAAACACACACACACAAACACACGCGGACACACACTCGCACTGTGTTAAGGTAGCTTACTTATCTTAACAGAGAAAGCTTTTGCTTTGAAAAAATATTCTCCACATCGGTTTGAAGAGAGTACCAAAATTGCAATTTTCTTATCTATTTAATTTTTTTTCAGGTTGAAGGAAGGCAAAAACCTGCAGGAGGCTAGAACAGTATATGAGCATTTGTGGAGCTGAAGAAGAAAGCAAGCTTCATTCACACAGCCTTTTTTTTGCACAGTATAAGTCTCTATTGAGATTCACTGCATCAGTTCAAAAGTAAAACTATAAAATCTCAGCAGCATCCACGAAAATCCAAAACCAGAACACAAATCCAAAAATCAACAGCAAATAGCACAAACATGGCAAACTTGTCACTTCTACTGAAAAGAAACCACCATTTTGGAGGATTCAAACACACCTGCACCGCCCTCAACAGCTGCCCTTCTTCCTCTACACCAAACGTTACCTGCATTGAAAGGCTTTGTTACAAGAGTCTCAAGCATTAATACAACGATGTCTTTCATCTCAAGATTAATAATAAATTCATCTGTAGATGTGCATTAGCAAACAACTGTGAGAAGGATGAAAATTACGTTGCCTTTCAAACACGTTCCAAAAACAAAAACAAGGAAGTTTCCTTCCAAACTGCTTCACAGTTTTCCTTCGTGTGATGACACAGGTGATAACAGACTCAGGTAACAATATGATACACCATGAATGCACCCTCTCTTGCAACATGCAGTACAAAACAGGCTTCAGATACTTTTGCTAGATAGAAATCAACACTTTTACCTTATTGTAAGCCATGACTATAAGAATATAAACAGAGAATTACAATTGCTTTGCAGCAGGTTTTACACAACTACAAAAGCTCACCTGAAGCGCCTCCATTCTCCCTTGAAGCTGCAATCGATCTTCCAAATCCTGACAACGCTCTTCCAGACACAGAATTTGCTCCTGCAGTTGATTTCTTTCCAATTCTAATTCTTCAACAACAGTCCGTAAGCCTACTTAAGTCAAAAGGGAAAAGTAATATTTCAAGAAAGGTCTTCAAAAATATCCTGAAGTCTAGAAATGGCTTTCAGCTTTAAGTTTGCATTCTCACTGATGCTGGGCACATTCCGCTCCCAACCATTTCCAATGGGCCCTGGACATTCAGGAAGTAGAGAGCAAAAATATCCTTCACTTTTCAAAAAATAAAATCCTACCTACATAGCTCAAATGCTTACAGAATTTGGCAAAGGTACCTAATCAGTACAGTAACTAAACCAGTAACTTGGCTCATGTCGCTTTAATCACTAGTTAATCGTGTATGTGTAGGATCTGGTTCTAGAGGGGTATTAATAAATTGGATTGTATCAAAATTTTTAAGAGAATCAAATCCATTTTACCAATAAGATGCAATCCAGCCTTTGCCATGGGCATTAAATGTGCATTAAAAAACCCTGAGATCTCTGAGATTAAAACGGAAACAACTGAGTATAATTCTGTTCTGCAACATACAGTCAAACAAGCTGGAAACACATTCACAGAAACAAGACTAGTAACTTAAAATACATGTATGATCTTGCCACAAAGGATATTTAATGGGCACCAGGGCTCATCTACACCCAGTGTTTACCCATATTTATATCCTACTTCTGAACCAAAACTAGGCAGTTCATCCAGCATGCACATGCTTCAAAATGAAACAGAAAAAAATGGAAGCCAAAAAAATTCAACAAAGACTAAAATACACCACAAATGGCTTGTTAGTTGAATTTGAAAACAAAAATAGACACAAAATACAGATATTGTGCATGCTTTAATAAACTGTCTAGTCGCTATCACACCTGCATTAGGTGAAGTGTACTCTGGCCACCAACCTCCCATGTTTTCTCCTTCAGCAGAATCAGTGCTATCCAAGGTGACATTCAACTCTTGAAAACATTCTTTTCTATCAAAGCTGTATTCTTCCTATGCATAGAACATGAAAAGGAAGTTTAATTAAAAGAAAAGAATCAGAGCTAAAATATATATTATTAACAGGATATTTTCAATTAAAATCCTGAAGCTCAGCAAGTGCCTCAGGTGCTAATAAGAGCATGTAGTGTAACTGTGGACACCACAGTTAATTGTCCAAGAGCCAGTTATTATTCCAGAAAAGCCAAAGTCTCTTACAGTTCTATACCATCTGCCCTGCCTCTGAAGACACCCACAGGCATCTAAAGGTCAGAAAACCTTTATATCCTAGAAAACCCTGTAGCTACCTCTGCATGCCTCAATTGCACCCCAGATTTCTACAGTTAATACGGTCCTCTGAAACTCTGAGTAAAGTTTTAGAGCTAACAAACATAAAATTATTCTTCCCATGAAGTAGCAATGCAGCCCTGACACTCTTAATTCATCCCACAAAAGATTATGATTTTTTTTTCTTACAAACATCATTGACTACCTAGAAGATGATCTGAAAACATTCCCAGATTATCAGCCTGCATATTAAGCAAGTACACAGGTTCAAGCATGTGAATTGCTTCACATGATTGTTCCTAATAATTTCAGGATACAACTGAGTAGATTCATGTCTCAAGAACGAGAAAGATATGATGCCATGAGAATTTCTCACCTTATAGCTAGAGACAATAATTTATTTTACCACTACAGCCACTTATTTACTTATTTACGTCTGCCTGTATTTCAATCACCTCAATTATCTAAACACATAAGGACTTAAGGACCTAAGTGCAAAGCACTACATACTTAATGAAACTTTCCATGTTTTTAATTAGTGAACAGACAGACTCTCGCACCCTCTGACCCACCTGGAGCTTCCTGTTGCTCTGGTTACTTTTTCTTCTTGCCTGGTGTAGCCTGCCAATTCCTTGAACTGTGGTCAGTTCCTCCTCCAGCTCCTGTTGCCCTGAGACTATGGCTGGATCAGAGCAGCCAGGAAAGAACCAGTCATCCTCAATCAGTTTTGTGCCACAGGAAAGCAGTTACATTTATATCAGACACTACTACACAAAAAAAAGGTCAGGGACAGACTCGAGTCCCTATAAATGAATGACAGAAACAAGATCACAGAAGCAATCTGTTGCATTCACCTTGAGATTTCCCTCCAACAACACTATGCAGAACATAAGAATCATGTCTGCTTATCTCACTAGGAAAAAAGAAAACTGGGTTCTAACTTTATTTATTCATCAGTTCTAAAAGAAGAATTTATAAAAGAGACTGAGGGGCTAACGCTATGTTGATACAACCAATTAAAATGCCAAATTACACTTTATTTCAATTTACCAGGGTAAAATACCTGCTTTGTATAAAAAGCCAACAGCTGAGACAGCTGTAATTTTTTATAAGCTTAGGGTTCACATGCATTTCTATCAAAATGAGATGCATCCTTTAATTTCAGTGTTAGCTACAAAGTTAGATAACTCAAGGAAGTCACAAGCATGTGTTACAGTGCAACGTGGCATCAAATCATCCTACCACACATCAATACCGTCCTTTTCAAGGCAAATACAGAATCATTTGTAAATACATACACTAAATAAATTCAGAATATGAAAGCTTAAGTATGTATCCTGTTCATTGTTAGAAATTAGTGTTCATTTTAAGTACATTCCCATCTGTTTTATGATACGACAAAACATGTTTGGGGTAGCAGATAAGGAAATGTGTTTCATGCAAAGCAGACAGAACAGAGAAGCCAGTGCAAAGAAACAAAAACAAAGGTGGCTCCATACTTTAACTGAGGAGGTAATTAGCATTTACATATACTTGATTTCCAGTTTAACCATATCTATCCACTGCTATCCTCACAGCACATAAAATTCAGAAAACTGGTATCTCTGCATCAATGAGGTAAAAAAAACAAACAGGAGATTCAGTCTTACTGAGAACAGTCAGATTTCATCCAAGCTGGACCTGGATGAACTGGACCACAAATACCATTAAAATACACTTTAGTAACACCTATCAACTGTAATTAGAAGTTCTTCCTGAAGCTCATGGCTTCAAAAAACCTTTTCAATAGGACTGCTAAACTGTATCTTACGCTGTGGTTTCTTGCATGGTCACTTGATCAGTGCACTTGTTTTGCACACCACTGCTTTCAAGTACGGACTCTAAAATTATTATTTTTAAAAATTCTAATACACATTTCTTCAAAGCTATAAAAATGTCTTTCTGATCCCATGCCTTAAACTTTTTTGCAAAGAAGTATCGTTATAGTCAGGACAATGCGAGGATAGTTATTATTTCAAATAAGAACTTGATTCCTTCCTGAAGAAAGAAATTTCAACTTTATAAAGTTGATGTTCATGCAACCTGTTTCTGTAAATATCCAGAAGGCACGATACATATGATGCATGGTCCTTTAGTAACCCAAACCATCAAATACTTGATAGTGTGGGAGGAAAAAAATAAAAGGCCATTATCATATTAGAAGTGACAATAGCAGTGGAGAAATATTTTTCTTACTTGAAGGTATTAGAATCAGAGCTTTGGAACCATTTAAGCAAGCATTAAAATGCTTACAGTAAAATTCATTAGTGCTTTAATAACAGTTAGCAAGCAAATATATTTTCTAATGCTTTAGAACCATTTAAGTAGCTTTTGATTTGCAATTATATCTAGCATAAAGACCAAAATACTTTCCAAAATTCATTTCTTAGGGTATTTAAATTAACCCATTATGTGTCTATGTTTCCTGATGTGACTATTCAGGTCAAATGGCAGAATCTTTGCTGGTTTGCAGAGCAAGGCACAGTCTATCCGTGTGACGGACACTGGC
>JAUBOD010000589.1:2861098-2874940 GCA_032353885.1 Nothura maculosa
ATACGAATAAAATTTTACAATGTTATTAATATTGCATGTGGATCTGCAGTTGCCATGGATTAGAGGTACTTATAGTGAAGGGAACATTATTCTCGTTCGATGCCCAGAGCACCCTGTGCGCAATTCCCTCACAAAGGGACGTGACACTTCAAACACTAGGGTGCTTGCACACTGAGCTTCTAGTTCATCGTGTACATGAGAAATATTGCAATCATAGATTAAAAAAGACTGCCCAAATTAGTTAACTTAATTACAATGGTAGGCTATGCACATTAAAACGTGTTGTTGCAGTTAAATAAAAGGAGAAAAGTTATAAAAAGAGTACTAGATGACATCAAAAATGAACCCTAAAACTATCTGAAAATTAACTTAAATTTTATAGGTTTTTAAACATGAAGTGCATAATTTTCCCCTTATTTTATTAATAACTTAGGAATTTTTAGAACTTCAGATTACTTGACATATTATAACTTTCTGTAGGTAATCAAAAAAATTTACCAGCCCCAAATAATTGCTAATTACTGTTATTCAGTTCATCTTTACAAGTGAAGCTCATTAACAGATTGCTAAATGCTCTAAGAAGATTTCTATTTAGAGAGATTTACAGTGAGCTTGCAACTCAGCTACACCTTTCCCCACCTCTAAGAATCCTTTCCTATCGTGAAATACTAACCAATGTCTCTTGTTCCCGTTCTTCTGCGGCCAGTAAAGCTTCCAAAGGAAGTTCAGGGAATCTTAAAGAGCAGCAACTCAGATTGCAAACAGACTAAGCACATCTACTTATAAAAATGGTACAAAATTGATGAACAAATGAAAAGGATTCAAGGAAACAGGACAAAGCAGAAATTGCAAGTTTAAGCAATTTCACTAGCTATATACAAGTTATAGAGTACATGAACGAGTCATGATGGAATATCAACTTAATCTGAACTTCTGCAGACACAGATGATTTAGGCACTAGTTTTATCGGAAATAAAACAATTCACCTTCTCTCTCCTCTTCAATCTGAGCCATTCTCAAGGCCATAGCAGACTTAACTTCTCTGACTTGATCATGGGACTCCTCTGACTCTGGTGCAATCTCTTGCCATTCCAACAGCTGACTCTGCAATTCATCCACACTACCTGATTCACTGGCCTAACAAGAGAAGATGGACATGAAAAACACATTTACCAAATCCCATTGCAGATGTGAAAGCCAATCTTGGCGAATCATCCATAGAGGGAAAAAAAACGTTATGATTAACGACTTTGTACAAAGCAGATAATTATTGTAGATTACGTAAAAAGCATTTAGTAATATGTAGAATACTACTACTTGTCATTTTAATACAAAAAAGCCAAAAGGAGTTTTTTTAACCAACATATTTTTGTTGCACATAGTCATTTTCAATAATGTCTCATAGTTAAATAAAACCTTAACATTAAGAAAATGTATAGAAAAAGTCAGCAGAAATCAAACTTGAAGTAGTCCAAATCTTGTTAGCCAACTGGACAGTTGCTGACGTTACGTCAGTTTTGTTCATTAATGAATTATTTTTCAATCTAAGTTCTAGTTAACACACTTTCACTTTGAAAGCAAAATTAGCACCATTTGAACTAAAAATCATATAAATCATATATATTAGTTCAGATAAATCAATTTTAAGCAGTTAACCTGTGAAGCAGCTCTCTTTGTAACTTGGTCAAGATCAGCTTGCAACTTCCTTTGCTGCTCTTCATAGACTTCCAGCTTAGCCAACAATTCTTCTACAAAACCAATATATTAGGTTCATTAGGACACAAAACTAACAAGATCAGGCAAAATTTGAAAGTAATGTTCAAAACTGAAGTTCAGGTGAGGATTCATCTTAGCTGAAAAAAATTCTACTGGGCTTCTAGGCTCTGCTGTCCATCCAAGCACTAAATTGATTTCAATACTGACGAATGCTTTAAATTTAAACAGCAACTTACTGCTGCACTGAAAATTCCATCAACTTCAGTTTATAGAAAGGGATTTAGAAAAAAAATCACATCATGAAGCAGAAATTCCTTCAGAGCTTCATTTTAGATACATCAAAGGCTGAGATATCATGCACACATAGATCCACGGAAGAAAAAACTGACTTGTAACTCTGACTTAAGCACTTTATGCTATTGTTCACATTTGCATGAAACTACTTCATAATATGTAAATAAAAACAAAACACAGAATTAAACACTTTAGAAATTATTCCTGCTTAAAAAAAAACAAGAAAATCTATTTATCTTTGCCATTTTACTTTCAAATCATTCTGAGTAGCAAACAAAAACCAAGCAAATCATTTTCCATCTTTACCATTTTGAGTTCTGATTTCACGTAATGACTGCAGTTCTGATTGTAGCTCTTCCCTTTCCGTTTCTAATTCCGAGACACGGTTATTTAAGACAGATATGTCATTATTCTTTGAAGAAAACTAGAAGAGAAAATCATTAAAAGTATCAAGATATGAGCAACACAGAAAAATCAAATTAACATTTTTAGTTACTTTTTAGTAAGATTTGGAATGGCTACTTTTCTACTGTTGAAAGTACTGGTGAATCTTTAACAGATTTACTCTGAATGACAGTAATACCACTTGTTGAAAGTTTGTCTTGCAGCAACATTTAACATTCATCCAAGCTTTATATATTTATTCATATGTAACAATACAATGGAGGAATTATTTTAATATTCTATCCACATTATATATTACTTTTTCCAATCAGATCTACAAATTCAAAAATAGACATTTAAAATTAAATACAAAACATTACACTTACATTTTTCAGTTCATCCTCCAGTTGCTTGATTCTTGATTTGGACCAAGCCTTCATTTTCAGAAACTTAGCTTCAGATTTGCTGGCCTCTTCTGTTTTCAATTTTACTCGTTCTAAGATATGGACATTAAAAAAAAACAAAAAACCCAGATTTAATCCCTAGAAAGATTATCAATGCAATTAGAGTACTTCAAGACATATGTTTAGCTCCATTACTAAAAGCAATTAATGTTTTTATAAGACAATTTTGGCAGTTTTAGCATTTAGAAGATAAAAACATAACACTGGGAAATATAGGGTAAAATTTACAGTTCACGAGATTACTGTTTTGCCAGTAGTCTTCATCACCATCAGATCTGAGTACCAAAACTTCCTAATTAGTCTGGCAATAACTCTTTCATTGAATCTGATGAAGTGCTACACACAGTAAGTATAAATCTGGCATACGATAGGTAACTGTATGGAAAAGGGGCCATTTGCATGTAAGGACTGGATTTAAATAGGATACCTTCCAATTCTTCCATCTTTTCTTTGGTTACAGATTCCAAATCTCTAACTTCTTCTGAATTATTCTGTCCATTACCAGTTAATTCTGCCACTTGTTTCTGAAGCTGAAACAGGGCCTGATCTTTCTCTTGCATCTCTGTTTCATGTTTCTCTTGAATTTCATGCAGTTCAGAATTGTATTTCTCCTGGATTTTTGTCATTTCAAGCTCATGCTTCTCCATCATATCTTTTAACTGGGCTCGCATGACATGTTTCTCAGCATCCAGTTTAGACTGGAGGTTTTCCTTCTCAGACAGAAGACGTTTCAGGTTTTCATTAATCTCCTGTTAAAGAAAAAAAATATATGCATACTTAAATAAAATGTTTCTTTGGTAACACTGTCAAACATATATCATCCGTATTCCTCTCCAAATGTTACAACCAAAAATCAGTGCTTCTGTTGGTCACCTGTCTCTACCACAAGTAGCCCAGTTGTAGCTTTGGCAAGGCATTAGCCAACAGTTTAATAAAAGGATATCATGATTCGAGTCAAAAATATATTCCACATTTTCTACAGGGTAATGAAATAAAAATAAAGATAAATAAATGAAAAGGAACATGTTTGGTTCTATGCAGGACAAAAAAATATAGAAGATGTCTCTATAGAGAGATAAAGAAATATATGCCTAACAGACAAAATTCTAACAAGGCAAAGAAGTCCTCAGCATAAGACAAATTACAAGAATGAATGGGAAAGACAAAGGAAGCATCAATTTCTGTAGGCTTAATCTGCTGTAGTAATTAAATATCTGAGCAGGACGTTACAAATCACCTCTACCCAACTACATAGTTGAAACAATTTTAATAGATTTTCATTCTGACAGCCCTCTTATGACTGAGGAAAAAGGCTATGGCTGAAGCGCAGGACACAGTACTTGTCATTTTCTAGGCAGGCTATAATGTGTCTGTTTCAGCAAAGAGTGTGAAAAATCCTGTCTGAGAGACCACAATGTCCTTTTTCTACATTGTTGAACTGAAGCAGCAACACTCAAAGCTTCATATGTCAAGCACAAAGCCTTGATAAGCTTGACTGCTTTTGCAATCACTAGAAACACTTTCAAGAGAAAAGTACGCCAACAGTAAAACATGTTTTATGAAAAACCTCAGTTCTGGAGTTCCAGAACAGAGTAGTTAGCTGCTTTGGACCTAGCTAGAGGAACTGAAATCTTTGACAGCAAAAGGCCTTTCTTATGTTGCCAGGTCCCAACACAGATAAAGACAAGGTAGGGAGTCATTTGACAGTGCTGTGTTTTTCAGGCTTTAATTTTCCTTTGTTTCCTAAGTGGAATTCATATTTGATTGCCAAATTATGGCTGTGTTGTTAGCACATACCAAAGCCTTCCAGAGTACTTGGTAAACACTTGATGCAAAATTGTCTTTTGTACACAGCCAAATAGCTTTCTGAACCTATAACCGACCAGACAAGTCGAGTGGTCCATATAAGCTATTTCTTACTTTCAACTGCTGGTCCTTGACATCCAGTTCTTTCTGCAACATGTCTATGACCTGTGTCCTTCCCAGCATGACTTCTTCTTTTTCATGGAGCTTCTGTTTCAAGGCCTTTAGCAGCTAGTAAAAAAAATAAAATTTAAAAAACAAGCAATCAGTAAAGGAGACTTTAACAGACTGACAAAATGGCTGGGGTTAGAAGGGATCTCTGAAGATCACCTAGTCCAATCCCCCTGCTCAAGCAAAGTCATCTAGAGCACATTTCCAGGGATTGTATCCAGGTGGCTTCCGAATATCCACATGGAAGGAGATGAGGCAACCTCTCTCAGTAACTTGCTGCAGCGCTGTCAAGCTCACAGTAGGGAAGTTTTCCCTCATGTTCAGATGGAATTTCCTGTGTTTCAGTTCTTGCCTGATGCCTCTCATCCCATTCTTGGGCACCACTGAAAACAGCAGGGCTCCATGCTCTTTATACCATCCCTTCAGATCCAGATAAGACTGCCCAGGTTCCAGGTTTCCAGGCTGAAGAGTCCCTGCTCTCTCAATCCCTTAACCATCTCCAGTCCCTTACCCATCTTTGCAACCTTTTGATGAACTTGCTCCACTAACTCCTTGTCTCTCTTGTACTGAAGAAGTCAGAATTGGAGAGAGCGGATGAGGTCTCACTAGGGCTGAATAGAGGGGGAGCATCAATTCCTTCAACCTGCTGGCAATGCTCTTTCTCATGCAGGCCAGGATCCCACTGCCCTTCTTGGCCACAAGGGCACATTGCTGATTCATGGTCACCCTGGCACCAGAACTGAGTGCTTCTCCTCCTCCTCATTCTTTCTTTCAGAAGAAAATAAGACTCACCTATATCTTTTCCCAACCAGGTATCTGAATTGTGTCACAAAACTTTTTAACTGTGTGATTCCAAATTTCCAAAGGCTAAAGTGTTCCCAAACCAACATACCTGTTCCAGGTCAGCACTTGCATCAGATTTAGCAGCTAATCTAAAGAGCTCCTGCTCATGCTTTTCTCTCTGTGTTTCCAGTTCCTTTTCCTTTTCCTGAATAATATTTTGAAACACACGAATCTGAAAACATACAGAAATTAAATATGAAACCAGTTCATAACAATATATTAAAAGTACAGTGAATTATCTAATTAAAAATACAATAAGATAACATTGTATCTTAAGTCTGAATTTTCCTTCCACTTCATAGTCTGTATTAAGTTGAGGAGGAAAGTATTATTAATCATTGTTGTTATCACAAAACATCTCTTTCTTGCCATTGCTCTGGTACTTATTTCACCTTCAAAAGTTCACATAGACCACATTCATTTCTAGTATGTTTCTATGACTTACTAACAAATGGCAGCTTTTAGTTGCCTCCCTGTCTTTGTGAGCTACCCTATAAAAATTGTAGGAATTAAGTATAAATTAGAGGATTTTGCTAATGATATTTTGAATAAAAATTCAAGATTCTTTTTCAGCCTAAGTATTCTTTCAGCATAGAAGTCCTATCCAGATTTCTATAGGAGTGAGTGTTCATTAACATGAATTTTAGTCTTCAGTGTATCTCTTCCCTTCAGAAATAATATCTATGTGATAATAAACTGGAGCTAATTAAACTTAGGTTCATGATCAAAACTAGTATTTCTGGTAGCAGTAAATAAACTCAAACATCAAATGATCTGGGCAATACTGAGTTGAAGCCTTACACATAGTGGAAATTAAGCTCTGAAGTGTCAAGCACATTACATCTATATCAGAGACTTGACTCTAAAAGGAGCTGTAGGAGCCTCTTGGCACTAAGAAATGGATGATGGTTTTTCTGTTTGTTTGTTTTTGTTTGAAAAGGAGTTTGGCTTTGTCCTGGTGTGTTTACCAGATATGAAGTTTTCTTCTAGAAAAGTTCCCAACTGGTACACCAAGTTTTTCCAGTTTTTTCCCCCCTTCCACAAAGTCCATCTAAAGTCCTCAAAGGAAGACCTGGGTTTTGTTTGTTTGTTTGTTTTTAAGTTCAGTGCACCCATGCATGTGTCAGACATCTCACAGAAAGGTTTGGAAGTTGCTCATCTAGACTCTGTATGACCCATTTTACCCTGATACTTGGTAGCTTCTCTGCTCTCAACTTTTAGTCACATCCTTAAAGTCCTTCTACAAAAAATGCTTTCATCTTCGATTATCACTAGCACAAAATACTCAGGGTTATTCTCATCTCATGTAATCTCACTGTTCAATCTCCACCCAAGAATCCTCCAAAGCCAAGAATGGCTTTCCTTAGTGAAGACAGAAGTTCTTGAGATAGTGACAGCACAGCAAGGATGCTACTTCTTCCAAAGAATGTAAACATTTTACAGTCACACTTACATTTTCCATGTATGTGGCTTCTCTTTCTTGGAAACGTTCTCTTTCTTTATTCTGAGCATTTTTAAGACTTTCAATCTGTTCCTGGAACAAGCTACATTTTTCTTCACTGTCTTCAACTTTCTTGGTAAGATTCTGAACCAGAATCTGCATGCTCTGCAGTGATGATTCTTTCACGGACAGCTGATTCTTCAGAATGTAAACCATACGACAATTAGAAGAGTAATACATTATAAAAAAAAAAAACTTACTAATACCTTCTCCAGTTAAAGCATTAAAATCAAAATTCAGGTCTACTTTTGAGTGACATTTGTCAGCAGATCCCTAAGTTGACAGTAATACTGCAAAACACTTCAAGATTTTCCTATAAATGACTCAAGAAAAGAAGCAAACAGATGCAGAGCTATTCACGTGAATTAAAATAGTCAATAGGGAAATTTTATTCACATAATAACTGCAGAAAATTTGTGCTTCACAGTAGGATCCACAACAAATTTGCCGATTCTTTAAAATTAAGATTCCTCAAATTTTATAGCTTCTAAAGTGATACCTTCAGTTCTTCATTGGGCAAGAGCATTTCACTGCCAACACCACCTGATCCACACGCTGTTTGTAAATCAGCGATAAGGGCATCTCTTTCAGCCAACTTCTCTTTTTCTGCCAGCACGGCATCCATTTCCACCCTGCGACACTGCTGCGCCTCCAACTCCACATTCTGAAGTTGGAGACATTTAACCTATACAGCTATCATCTATGGGGCTATCATCTACAGCACTGAACATGAGACTGCACTGTTCATCTCCTTATAGCCTGTTTTAGGATATTGAAACAATTAATGTCAGACATACAGCCAGAATCTATTTTGGCTGTTATGTTTAATTACCAACACTTTCTCTCTGAAGCACTGCAGCATCCATGTTCATGCAACTTTCCACAAACAACAGTAATGTTCACAGACCAGATCACTGCACACAACTATAAACCATAATATGAAATAACACATTGCTTACATTTCTTGTTGATATGACTTTATTCCAACAAGAAAAGCAGATGCAAAACAGCATTTTTATTCAAAATGATCATCTACCATGTATAGAACAAACATTGTCCCACTAAGTTCTCATTTTTGTTTGTCTACTCCATGGATTTTTAAGCTATAAAAGCATATTTGAGGACTCAGTGTTCAGCGAAGGACAAAATTCTCACTGGTCAAGCAGGTTGCTCACCATCTTCTCAGTAGAGAACATTCTCTGAATATCTCTCTAATCTTTAAATATAGTCCTACACAAAAAAAGCAAAAAAAAAAAAAAAAAAAAAAAAAAGAACAAAAAACCCCATACTTATCATCCAAGACCTCACCTTCTTTTGCAACTCTTCATTTTTTTGTATGATCTGGGATTCTAGTTCTTCAATTCTCCTCTTTAGCACTAATATTTTCCCACGATTTGCAGCAGCATTTTCCTGGTCGCCTTCTCTTGATGCCTGCAAAGACAGGGGGTTTTACATTCCATAATTAGGTAACAACTGATGTCTGCAGCTTCACCTATTCAAACAGTACTTGTGGAAAAAAAGGTGGATTTTACTCAGGATTCATGTTTCAGTTCCTTCATATTTTAAGTACTCCAAACAGAAACTGGTCAAAGCAGAAAAGCTGTCTATAACAAGTTTCTAAAAAAATCCTTAAATTTTAATTATTGATAGTCATTGATGCAAAGTGGAGTGAAACACACGACAAGGTCATGTAATTCCTCTGACAAGTGTAATCTGCACAATCCAGTCAGAGAAAGAGATAAAAGATATTGGACGGGCAGGGAGGAGAACAAAAAAAGAAAAACTTGAATAAAAATTAAACAGCTTGAAAGTACCTTTTTTTCCTAACCAAATAATGAGTTACAGAACTTATATGGCTTTACAAAAAATACCCAAGAATATGTCTTATTAGCAAGATAAATCAGAAGCAGGAATAATTAGCTATTCCATGCTTTGGAGAACATGTTGGGACTCCTACAGACTGATCTCTCTCTGTCTCATTGCAGTATTTCCTCAAAAAAGTGACCTAGAAAATTTTAAACTTCGTGTGAAGTTATTTTAAAAGCTGTATGACGTTAAAGTATGTTACTTTAAAGACATGCAAGCCTACTCATCTCTGTTACTAGAAAAATATCTGAAAACATCTGAATGTTAACAATAGAACACTGATGACAAACGTGAGATTCTTACACATTTATGGTTTTCCATCTATGCCACTATACATTTCTGTTTTAATCTTGGATATTAAAATAAATAAGCTAATTTTGCTGCACAGATTCACATATATTAAGAATGTTGCATCACAAATGCTAAAAATAAAGGTTAAAAATGTTAGCAACAGATTACTGAAAGAAATACATCTCATTCTAAGTTACTACAAAAGGATAGAAGCAGAATGCATTAAAAAGTGAGACGGACAAAGGACACCTGTACAGCCTAAGCTTGCTCCTAATTTGACTGAGCTCAAAGTTCAGGCTTCAGTTCCTTGTTTGGGTACAGCACAGAGTATTTTGAAGCATCACAGAAACAATGTCTACTTTCAAACGTAAGGACACTTACTTTCTTTTGTTCTGCTTTTGCCTCTAAGCCTCCTGAGGCCGATAATTGTTTTTTAAGTTCTTCCAATTGTGCGGTTAGAGATGCGACCTTGGCTTTGTTTTGCAGCTTCACTTTGGAAAGCCTAGCTTCAGCAGATTCCTTTTCCTCCTACAAACACCAGAGTAATGAAGGAATTAATACGGGAACAACTGCATCCTTCAATTCTCCCATAGAACAAAACAGAAACTCAAAATAATTACAAAAAAAAATTCCTTTCTGTGGAAGAAACATTACTACACTATGCTACAGATCTGCTTATATAAAATAATCTCCTTTCATGTTAAACTTTTGGCATGTGGGCCATGAGCTCCTAGCTCTCTGCAAGCCAATCCGCAGGGGTGTTTGTCCCTTGCGCTCGTTAGGAGCAGCTGCTCTTCCAGGGAACACACGCTGCCTGCGCAGGAGGCCGCGCAGGGCCCGGGCGCCGCGCCGGGTACCTTGAGCTGCTGGTCTCTGCTGCGAAGCGCCGCGTCCTTCTCTCGCACGAGCTCCTTGAGCTGCGCCACCAGCTGCTCCGTGCTGCCCAGCTGCTCCGCCAGCTCCGCCAGGGCCGCGCCGCCCGCCGGCTCCGCGCCCGCCGCCTGTGCACGGGAAACTCCGTCAGAAACAGCACAGAGCACGAGCAGCGCGCCGGGCACTACCTGCCCTCTGCTCCTCGGCACCTTCGTTACTGGAGGGCTCTGCTAAAACTGACTTATCCAGGCAGCCCGTAGCTAGCTGCACAGTGGCAGCAGGGCTCATACAGAAACACCTTTAAAACATTTCATAACATAACCATAACAATCTGATTTCTTCTGTGCAAAAAGAAACACATGAACAGCTTAGAAAAATATCCTGCTACATTTGAGCACAATAAAGCAATTCCTGTATTTTCTCATCTTTGAGAATTCCTTTCATTATCTTCCTTCTTTTCTCCTTATAAACCCCTATTAAGGTTACAAATTCTTGGGAATTACAACTTCTCTTTCTGTCTTTCTGAAAATCACTTAAGCCCTGTGCGTATTAACACAGAAAATCTTTCAAGAACGTCTGCTCTACCCAGGACTTCTAATGCGGCTTAACTTTTTAAGGAAGAAGCAGAAAAACAACATTCTTCACCATTCCATTAATAAGTTCTCATAAAATAAATGTTCTTGAACTTATAGTGGTGAAGTATTTATATTGAATAGACCACACACGTAATACATAGTTGCAGTAAAGGTTCTGCAATTCCTGCAGGTGTTTCCCAAAGCAGAGAAGCATGGCAGAGAGGAATCAAGCAGCTGTATTACACATGGAGGATTAAACACCCAATGACGGCAGCAACAAGCCAAATTGACTTGGCACCCTGACATTGAACCTTGGTAAAACCAGCCAAGTAACTTCCTTATAAAAAGTAAATATGATTAGTATATCCTCAATTCAAGATCCTCCGCTTCAGAAGCTTTAAGGAAATTGTCATTTTAATAGTCATTCAATACTTACTGCTGTTTTTGAAGGGGAATCTTCTCCACTACCCCATTTCCACATAGTTTCAAGATGGCTAGAAAAAAATGAAATAATCACAATAATTATCAGTGTCACTCATAACTAGTTAATTTGTACTTATCTCCACATATTTGAATGTAAAATACTTGAAGCTAGTTCAAAATGGTATTAATTTCTGACACTAACTCCATTCCCACTAGCAGCTGCTGTGGAGGAAAACAACAGTATTGTTGTGAATTGTGCCTTTACAAAAAATGGCAAATCAGTTAAGTGACAATATTATATTAAAAAAACCTGTTCTCAAAAATAAAAATGCCATAAAGTATTATTCAACAAAGGTGCCGTTACCACAGAGGGCAGGAAAAAAAATAAAAACACATATATCAAGCCACCTATTTTTTGCTAATATCTAACCTGACCTTAAACAGACTCTACTTGCCATGGTTGTATAACAGGAACTATTTTAATACATATTCCTATAAATCATACATAAAAGATAAAAACATGGAACAACTTCTGACACGTTGGCACTTGAAACTTCAGGAAGAGCAAGGGTTTAGTGCTTCTGTTTTGAATGGGGCACCACAATCTTCTACATGGTACCAGAGCACTGGACTTGCACCTAACTGCACGCTCCCACAAGCTCTAGTTTCATAATAAACACAACTAAGTGCCAAAGCATGGTCTTAAAAAGCAAAATCCCCAAAGCTGATACATACAAGACAGCTCAAAGTTTCAGAACTTTACTGAGTAACAATGACAAGCTTGGATGAGGGGGGAAAAAAAAGAAAGAAAGAAACGGTGAGGCCTTTAAACAGCTCATGCAACATTTTCCAACCTGTCTCTTGGAGATGTACAGCAAAGGCAGAACAATATATGTTCTATCTCCACAAACCCTCAGCTAGTAATGTCCAAAGAAAAACAGCTTGCCATCTCTAAACTGTATTGCTTTCTTTTAAAATCTGCATGCATGGGGAAACATCCTATGCTCCTAAATTTAGAAAACAGTTTATAATAAAACATTAGCACATAGTTTATCTTTAAAAAGTATGCAGAATGACAGAACAGGCTCCTTTTAAAGCTGTTTATAATCACTAAGCTAAAACCAGGATTCAAAGGCTGAAAACCAGGGCCTACATTATCTACAAGGTCCAAATAGATCATGCTAAAGATCTTTTCCATCATGAAAATCAACAACCCAGCTCCTGGCTTGGGGAAGCAAATTACAGAACTTGTAAGCAAACATTCCTCCCATGACTCCTCCAGAGCCATAAGATCAAATGTGTCCTCAGTAAAAAAAACCATTTCCAGATACATAAAAGGGTTACCTCCGTACAGAGACAGAATGACTCACTAAATGTAGCGTGGTGGTGCATTTACATTTTACTTATGAATATTTCAGTTCCTTTCCAGCCTTGTCTGATACAAACACTCCATTTCATGAGCCAGTTTTCCTACCCGAATACCTTATCACTCACTACTTTTCAATACATCTTTACTTACGTTAGGGATTCACTGTTGCCAAGTTCTCCAGACTGTGAAACCAAACTGAACAAGATCTCCACTTAGTACCAAAGCAACCAATGATTTTTACTTTTTTCCTGATATACAAACAAAGCAAAGCAGTCAATCTGCTGAAACTGCAATCTGGAAATTTAAAGGCTTGTTTCAGTCCCTTGCAGTGCATTTAAACTGATTTTTTTTTTTTAAATCAGCACTTTACCTCCTTAGGAGGCCCATTTCCAGCATTATCAGTCAGCCAGCACAAGAGAAACAGGGAGTCTCCATTAGCCAGGTTACTTTTTCCCCAGTTTCTGGGCGAGATGACTGGCCTTTCCCAGCCAGTTGAAGCTCCTCACGCTAACCCTTCCTGCTCCGCACTGCCCTGTCGGCGCCAGCCCCTCGTTCCGCTCCCACATCTACCTGCACGTCCATCCCACTCCTACACGTTCTACCAGAC
This sequence comes from Nothura maculosa, assembly GCA_032353885.1. Taxonomy (NCBI): domain Eukaryota; kingdom Metazoa; phylum Chordata; class Aves; order Tinamiformes; family Tinamidae; genus Nothura; species Nothura maculosa. The sequence goes on from JAUBOD010000589.1 coordinate 2,874,279, forward strand.
GAGCACCGAGTGCCATCCCGGGCACTCATTTCATAGAATCATAGAATCATAGAATGTGTACGGTTGGAAGGGACCTTAGAGGTCATCTAGTCCAACCCCCCTGCACATTTCCGCCAGTTTCTCCCTCGCCCGGGATCAGGAGGGTCAGACCTTGCATGGATCCTGGGGCAGGAGCCGCTCAGCTCCAGGGGACGATGCTCCCGCTGCACAGCAGGCTCGGATCACACACCAGGTGCTGGCGAGAAGATGCAGCCCTTCTTCCTCACCCCTCCTCTGCCCTGTTCCAGCGCCCGCCACACACAAATACAGCCGCAAATAAACAAATAACCGGAATTGCCACTCACATCTCCACGTGGGCAGTTTTCCATCAGGTTATGCCCCCAGGGCGGACACCACCGGGCCCAGCACTTGCCCTTCACCCGGCCCAGACCCCCTGACATTGAGAGAGCCCCACAGAGCCGCCCCGCGGGTCCTCCCTCGGGAGCTGCGCACGCTGGGCTTGGCTTCTCCCCTCCTTTTCCAGGGAAAAGGGTGCGGGAGGCAGCCCTGCGGCAGAGCTCCCCTCATTACCAAGGATGGTCATGGCCAGGAACGAGCTGGCCGCCCGCACGGAGCTCGCTCCCCCGGCGGCCCCGCTCCCCGCGGCCGCGCTCACCTGCGCG
>JAUBOD010000589.1:2905622-2918638 GCA_032353885.1 Nothura maculosa
GCTGGATTCTCTCCAGCAGCTCCATATCCCTCCTGTACTGGGGAGCCCAGAACTGGACACAGTGCTCCAGGTGTGGCCTCACCAGGGCTGATCTTAACTGAGACCATTTTATGCACACTACAACACAAATATTTTTAAACAATCTTTATAACTATAAATCATTGCTTAACATTTACAGTAATTTGATCTTAACCTAAAAACATTTGGCTGAGTTTGATAAGCTTTACTCCTTATCTGTTTCCAAATGAAAGAAATGTCAGAAGATAATAGGAAACCACAGGATGTAGATGGGTACAATGTCAATAACTCAGTATCCAGCCTTTGAAATGCCATGACAGGACACTCAGTATGTCAAAACGGGGTTTTACAACGTAGCTTAAACTGACTACATGCTATGTAATTGGAACACTGAAGCTACACTCATTTTATATATGGCCTCTTTCACCACTTGCCACTTCAGAGAAAATGTTATTATTATCTGTTTTTATATACATTGGTTTTCTTCTTTACCATGCAAAGATGGTAAAGGTCAAGGCTTCATAGGAACAACAGGACCATGGCCTTTGCTTGAAAAGCTGATAATCTAGAATTAGCCATCACACAATGAGTGTGATAGAGTATGGAGGGAAGGTGGTAAGGAAAAATCAGAGTGGCAGCTCTATGATCATGCAGTGACTCCAGTGAATCACCTGAACATAAAGATGTTCAGTAATCCTTTGAAATGTAGAGGATTTACATATGAACCGATAACCAAATCACTTTTTTTCAGGCTTCACAGAAGTGAATCTCAGATGAGATTTGAAAGATGACAGGGTGGTAACTGAAGGGATCAGAGCCAGAACATCAGGGAAATGTGTACGTGAATAAACTAGATATTACATATGACAGACAATTTTGTAAAAAATGGGATGTCTGTCAGAACACTCCTTCAGGCTTCCCTCTGAGAGAATGAAACATCAGTGCCCTTCCTACTAATGCTGGATAGATGCAAGCAACAACGACACTCAACTTGGTCTTGAATCTCTCTCACCATATGGTAAATTAGCCCTTGGCAGCTCCTAGGTCAAGTGAAGCCAAAGGTGGCATACAGAACAACTTTCATATCCCCAAGAATTAAACCAATTAATTTTATCCAGTGGTTAAAGGGGAACACTAGAAATGTAGCTAGAGTCTCCTCACATCTTTTTCTGTGCTTTGGGATCATAGGAAGTGGAAAAATGCAGTAATCCAGGTGGATTACTTAGTACAGAGGCTTGCAAGATGATATGCATGGGTCATATCCTTACACCTCTGAACTCTGCAGGTTCTGACACAGAGAAGAGCTAGGGAAGGATCTCTGTGGTAATAAAATTGTGTTATGTCTATTCTGAATTGCCAGATGGCCCTATAGAGCTGCTCCTGAATTCACTGGGTGCCTAAGAGTGTCAGAAAATCACCTCTGTGCGCTTCCCATCTCATGCTGGATAGCTGTGAGTCAGGGTGCTCAGGGCCACCAGACTCGTCCTTCTTTACTCGCAAACCTTTACCTCTCAGATTCTTAGCTTTGAAATGGTATGAAATATTTATGCATGTTTGCAAAGTTATAAATACTACTTAGAGAATAGTTTAAATAGACTGGACATTTTTCTTCAGATGGAAGATTCCATGTTAACATAATCAAAGTTAATTTGATTAACTAATCAAGCCTAATTGGGTCAAAAAGATAGTACTAAAGCCTTGAGAATATTTATAGTTTCATAATGCTTATAACCTTTTCACTGTATGTGATTCATAATGAAAGATGACATAAGGGATGTGTAAAAGACTCCTGAAATAAAGGGCTGGAGGAATATTGTTTTCTAATCTTTTAGAAAGTGTTAAGATCCCGGTTGTTTAGAGAGAATTTTGCATTTGCCCCAAAGTTCTGAAGATCTTTCTTTACACAAGGACCATTGAGAGTATTAAGGCACCCAAGGGAAACTTGCGTTGCAGTTGATTCTTTCCTGACCTAAAGAAACCAGCTGTATATACCAGATAGCAGCTCATGTTCTTTAGATTATTAGCTGAGATTGCTAACAAGGCAGACAGTTGGCCATGGTTGCAGTACTGGGGATTTTTGTGCTGTAAGCACCTAAGCACCTGTGCAGTAGGAACAAGGCTGAGCCCACTGAACTTTCATCAGATGATGACAACAATAAATTATTGAAGTGTTGAGATGTTGAGCTTGATTCGAAGAGGTAGCACAAAGATAAAAGACTCTAGAGATCCTTTGCAATTCCCTTAGTCATCCATTCCCACTGAAAGCTGCTCTTTTGAAGTTTCCAGGAGGCCTCACATGACCTTTGGTTGTCCTTTTGGTCAGAACTCTTATCTGTCTAGTGCAGCCCCACTCACTTTTTTTTGCTCTTCTACTCAAAAACACTTATTACGGGATAAACAAACTATGTTTGCTCATGCACGTTCCCCGTTTCCTTATCAGCTGAACAACACGCTTCTCACGCATGTTGGGTCAAATTCACTTCTGGTCCGAATCCAAGAATTCCCAGGGAGTTGTGCCCTCAGCTCTGTTCAGTGCTCACACTTTTCACACTTTCTGAGTATGAAAAAGGCATAACCACTCTATGATAAACCATGCTGTTGTCACCAGATGGATTATTTTAGCAGAAATTTGTCTTGTAGGTCTTGACTTGCTTTTATTAGCAAGAGATGCATAGCCCAGACGTCCTTGCAGACCATTACTTCCCGGTTCTGCAGATGTGGCTGAACTTTATATACCAGCTTATCTGTCATACAGGGAGGAGAGTTCTTCCTCACTTCATATCGTATCAATCACTTGCAGATATAATTCACAGAAAGTCACCATTTAAAATATTATTTGAATGTTCCAAATGTATTTGAGAATGTAGGAGGTTTGTATTTATGCTCATGGATAACTGAGGACATGCAATTTTGAGACCTGTTTCACCAGTAGATGCAAAGCAACCCATGGCTGCATGATTACGCACAAGTCAAGATATCTAAGTTCTGTTCTTGTTTAAAATTGGCCAAGTTGCCGTGTGATTTTTAGGCAAACTCTGTTAATCTTGTGTCTCAGTTTCCATACCTGTGGAGTGGGACTTACAGCTTAAAAGGAGAAAGAGGATGGATTTAGGCTATTAATAGTTGCCTGGTACTTGAAGAGAGCTGAACGAACTGGGTATATTCCTGCAAAATATGTTTATTAATGAACTGTCAGCGATCTGCTGGTGTATTAGGAACCTTTCAGAGATAAGTCCTCTGATTAGACCAGTATTAAAAAAAACCCAACCCTGCAGCAGGAGGCAGTAGACTGTTTCAGACAGGGTTCGACTTCCTGTCAGTTTAACCTTCATCTCCTTGATAGATTTCTGAATCTTAATTTAATTACAATTCCTTAAACGTTTTCTGATATCATATCTCAATCTCTCTGTTCTGTATCTTTTCATGGTTTCTTTTTTGTCATGGGACATAGGGATAGAAGATTTGTTCCAGTGTCCATTAAAATTCCCATTGCCTGCAGTGCAATATGCTATATAAAAGAAACAAACCTGCTTCAAGAGAAATAAGCTACTGCTGCACTCCTTTTAGAGCAACAAAAATCCTTATAGATTATTTTTCTAAGTGTTACACATCTCCTTCAAAGTTACAAGTCACCGTTATCAATTAATATATTTAATGGTCTCATTTTGAATTCATATGCAGGCCACACAGGAGCTGTGCTCATCCTGGCAGATGCTTGCAAGCTTTGTCTTTCCAAGATGAAATGTTGCCTTGTATATGATGGGGGTAGTAAAGGGGGTGATTCAGGAGCGGCAAGACATGTTAAAGTGCAGCACCTGAGGCCTTCTTGTTTTCTGAATTTACAGTCTCAGACTGGCAGTCGTATAAATGACTAATGCTCTGTGATGTTCTTTTCGAAGCAGGCTACAAAATTGGCAGGGAGTCTTCAGTTTTGTGCTGATGTGTCCAGAATTCAAATAATTTGATTCTTGGGTATAATGACAGTTGGAGGCACAGTATTACCTTGAGAAAAGAGATGGGAGAGACAGCTGCTGTATCCTGTATTGAATTAACAACCGATTCCCATTTACTCTCTCCACTGAAAACTCTATTATGCAGGGTTCTTATTGCCCTTATTCAAGGGCATGGAATTAAAAAGTGATATTGATGGTAATGCTCTCATCTTCCTACCGTGACATTGAATAATGGGGACAAAGAAGGGAAATCTTGAATGATGATATGCCTTTTAAAATACTGCTGATTTTGAAAACATCTAAAGGACAATGGATTTGACTGTCAGCTGATGAAGTCATATTCAGATTCTTATGATTTTTTCCCTATTGATTTATATATATTTTTGTCGTTATTTTTGAATTTTTTTTTCCTATAATTTCAGGAGCTAGGAATATGTGCCACGAGGAATATGCCTGAGGATAAAGGTGAAGTGTTGGCTGCACTAATTCCAGGAGAAGTCTGTTCTCTCTTCTCCTGAAGAGTAAATGTTTTAGCTGTATTTCCCTAAATTACGCAGGAAACACCTTCTGATTTAGGAATAAAATGTAGATCTTGATCTTGTTAGTACAAAACCACAAGGCCTCTCTGAACGAGTGAGATCGCTACCTAATTTCAACCCCAGCATCAATGAGGCCACTTACACTCAATTTTCAGTGTAGATGATCTGAAAATATGAGACAGATAGGAGGTGGGATCGCAGGAATAACTCTACAGTCTGCCAGCAGCAGCATAAAAATCGCTGCATAAGGAGATTAGGGAATAAGTGTCAAAACTTTTATCTGCAAGCATCTCGATTGATTCTGGCCACATCAATGCTATCTTCATACTGGTATAATTCTGTGACTTCTATTACGCTGTCATACTGTATAAGATCAGAATACATCTGAAAAGCTCTTTAATAGCAATTCTGAAAAGGCAAAACCACAGTTTACTTTGTCAAAATGAATCTCATTTTATCTCCCGTTTCCCTTAGCGTAGTCATAAATGTCAGCAGAACACGACCCACTGGTTAAAATACACGATGTTCACACAGAGATCCTTCAGCCAGCAGGCCCATGTGCTCTATTAGTGTCCCAGGCTCCCCAGCTCATGACATTCTCTTTGATACCAGTTTGTCTCAATATGCCACTGATAGAGGACTACAAAGAGACTGGCTTTGTGGCTGGTTTCTCTCATCCTTAAAATTGCCTTGCCATGATCTAGCAGATGTTGATGGAGTTGCACGTTGCTCCTCATGCCTGTCCTTCCGCTGCGTACCTAGAGGAGGGAGATGTGTGGAAGAAGAGGGGCTCTGTGGGAGGCCCAGCAACAGCGTGACACGGTGCGAGGGCCTGGGGGCTTTAAAGGCACCTGCCACTAAGTGCCGTACCCCATAGCTGTATTTCCTTGTTCTGGCTGCCCAGCCCCATTGCTGCCCCGGCCTGCGTATATTTTAGGGCAAGTTCTAGTAGCTGCCTGTGGCCTCCAGAGGTCAGCACATCGCTTGAGAAGAGCAGGACTGCAGGGCGCTGGGCCGCTGCTTCGTTTCCTCTCCTCGCTTCCAACTTCAGCAGTAATAAGAAGATTAGAAGCCTTTTTTTTTGCCTCCACGAGTGGTTATGAAAAAAAACCAAAAAAAAAAAAAAAAAAAAAAAGAAGAGTTTTCAGAAAAACCATTTTAAAAGTCAGTGTTGACATTGATCCATAGCACCACTCACATGAGAAATCATTTAAGTGACAAATTTACTGAAAAGAATCTCACAACTAGATATCCATGTGTTTAGATGCTACTACTTACACTTCCGTACCACTGGGGTTAATGGACATACCAGCCATGGTATGAGTGGACTGTCAGACTTGTTTAGCTTTTTGTTACAAGCTTGTTTCTTGAATACACACTTGAACACCACATGCACTTTAAGTGATGTGCTCAAAAAGGATGAAGTAGAACTGGAAAATGTACAAAGATGAAGTGTAGCAATTATCAGAAGTGTGGAACAGTTTCATGCAACATGGAACTTAGGCTGTCTCATAAACGACAAAGTTCACGAAGGGATACAATATAAGTAAGGTATAGGGCAAAGGAGGTCACCAGAAAATGACTGGTTATTATCTCCCACAATATGATGGGCATCCAGAGAAGTTATCAGGCATCAGGTTTTAAAATAAAAACATCATGGAAATAAAATGTAAAGACTATTGCTTTAGGGCATTACAGAGGGTGGAAGTGCAGAAAAAGAGGGACTAGACGTCTGAACTGCTATTTAAGCAGAGGTGTCTGAACACAAGGTCAAAGGCAGTTCCTGCAACCTGCAGAGGCTTCCTGAAGACCATCTCATTCCCTGCTTGCCCTACGCTTCCCTAAGCAGACACTGCTTTTCACTGCTGGCCGTATCACACCCAATATCCACTTTTGTCCAGACCAAGCATGTTTCTTGTTCTTAATATTACTATTCTGATAAGAAACTCTCCTTTATCTTAAGAAAGGGACAATTGCCTTTGCAAAAAGGGCTCTGAATTTAATTCTAACACTAGCAAGCATTGATTGACTCTAGTTTTATTATATGAGATTCAACAATCCAGAGCTAAATCAGGACCATATACCTTTTTTTGGAGACCCCAATCCTTCACTGCCTCTTCTGAGATGAGGTGGCCTCTATGTTTTTGTTGCAAAAGAAGCCCCAAATAGTCTTCTTTGTGTGTCAGCCAGTCACAAAACATCCCCATAAATACCAAGGAGCCTCAGTGTCAAACAGTACTATCTGATTTCTCATTGAAGAACTCTACAGAGCTTACTCTGACCAGTCAGTGTTTTCCTATAATTGGTTTGAAACACATCCTGAAGCAAATCAAGTATTTGTCAGCTGTAGTCCAAATGTAGAAATCCTGCTCTCAAAAAAAAAAAAAAAGGCATAGAAAAACAACACTCAAATCTTCTGTTATTTTTATTAAAGCTGCAGAGTCTTACTACACACAACAAATATTTATCGATATAATCTAAGTTAATAAAATAGTTGAACAATTCTTTAGATTTATATTTGTATAGAAATGATCTGTGGAACATCTCATCTTGAAACAGCAGTGCCTGTAAACAACTGTTCAGCAGGATATTTTCAAAGAACGTTTGAGACTAGAAGATGCACTGTTCATTCTCACCAAAAAAAAGAAAAAAAAATCCATGCAAAAATAACTCCTACCATCCTCCTGCTTTCTCCGCTATCCGAAGTGTAAGGCCTTCTTGAATGACCATATCAATGACTGGCCCTTTTTTCCTCAGTGTCCTTCTTCATGTCTACATTAGGAGCTATTATCTAAATCGAGTAACTAAAAAAAAGATGAAAAACCAGTTGCACAACCCTAGTCTGCAGGTGACAGTCATAACATCTCTTTACACCAGTCACTACTGTTATTTCGAGAATTCATTATCATGTTGTGTTTGTTCCTCAACTCTTGCCTACAGGGCTGGTGTCAGTTATTGTCAATACGCCTTTTTTTTTTTTTAAACAGAAGTCAGTCTATCTACTATTGCTTCAGTCTTCTTTCTTCACTTACATGTAGTTTAAATTCTACGTAGTGCTGCCTGAAAAGGGCCTACTCTGTGGTATTTCCCCTCACTTGAAACAAAGCGCATAGCTCAAGTGCTTATCATCTCCTCGCTGCAGCTATGCATCTGTGTCACCCGTGAGATGCCTTCTAGAGACTACAAGGCATGTTATTTGCTATATCATCCCATTTATCTTAGTCCACTCATAGATGTCCTGTTCACATACTATGTCTGAGTTGATGAGGAGATATCTGTCCCCGACACAGAAGTGCTTCTGGCAGGCAGCGCATTTGAAGCATTCAAGGTGATAAACTTTGTCCTTCACTCGCATGGTCATCTCATAAGCCCGGATTCGCTTGTCACAGGAGGCACAGAGGCCATCTTGGCCAAAGAGTCTAAAACAACAACAACAAAGTAAGTGGATTTTTCTTGCAGGAGAGATGAAGAAAAAGCAATAAAAAAGGCCAAAACATCAGCACCTTGTTCCATTAGTCACAGTACTGACGAGGTACAGAGTCATGTGGAAAGCTGCTGAGCAGAGCTCTAAACTTTGTGCCACCTAAATCTGAAGTAGCAAGTTCAAGGTCCTCACCTGTTTTCAATATAATGGATTTTTGTGATCAACAGTCTTATCCTGAAAGTGCCAAGCAGCTTCAGTAGAGTAAAGGTTCTCTGGATCACACCATATCTTTATGTCATACTAACACTTGCTTCTGTTTACACAATCAATGGAAATTACATTTCAGTTGCTAAGTTTTGCCTGTCTTGAGCTGTTGCTATTGTACAGTAAATTGAGAAACTCTGTGATTTAATATCCCACAATGTTTTTATTGCCTCTGTTTTTGACATTCTTTCATAGGCAAACATTTTCATATACCTGAAATCACTCCTGCTCAGATTCAGGGTGATACATACTAAGACCCTCTGGACACCTATGTTAGCCCAAATAGTTTTAAGATCTGTATTGCTCTTTCATTTCATTTAAATTCATTTCATTTCACATGAAGAAACCCTACTGAGATCATCATTACTCTGTTGTCAATTAAAGGGAGCTGCTAACAATCGCTCTGCAGAGCCTGCGTTACCTCACGCTGTAGTGCCCAGCTGCATGTGGGGACTGCACGGATGGCAGCCCTCCGTGTGGTCTGCTGATTACAGAGCTTATTTGTAAGCCCCATTATTAATAAATAATACAAACATACTGTTTTCTTCTTATAAAATAAGCAGAAAAAGGGGCGGGGGGAAGAAGGGAAAAAAAAATGAAAGACACGTTCTAAGTATATCCATATTAAGGATGATTTGTGAGTTTCCATAATTATGAAAATCGCTTTTCCATCTCCTACAGTTTTCTTACATCTACTGCATTTGCTTCCTATCACCTTCTGAGCTGGACCCAGAATAACCTCTAAATTATCATCTGCTTAAGGGGAAAAGACTTAATTTCTTTTGTCTGCCAGGAGAGGTCAGTGTTCACTTGTGCCCAAGGAAAGTCATAAAAGGTTACATGAAGCTGCAAATTTTCTTAGTAACAGAAGATGATGCACGTCACATTACTCAGTAAATAAAAACATTCAATTTCACTGCAGGAAAATATACTAATTGTATTCCCATATGGTTTATTGCTTTCATTTTAAGATTAAAAGAATCTGGAAAGTTCAGTGGCACAATGTTGTATATGCAGAGTATTTATATTTGTCTCATGAGCAGAAGTTAATTTTTCAATTTCAGCTTGGCAAAATTCCCACTGGAATAGCTCCGGAAGACAATAATTAAAAACTCCTCAGAGTTTTTGTTTTAGTTTTTACTGGCAAATAAAATAGACATCAAAAAGGCAGCTGAAAAAACAAAATACCAAGTTATTCTATTCTACAAACTTCCTGTTATAATGGATCCTGGCGATCCAAGCAGCAATAGACAGCATATGGCCAGTGCAGCAGAGATCAATACATTTAATTGTAGTCAGGAATATAAAGATGCAATTTGTTGGAAAATGTATAAATTTTAATGTAGTTTTTCTACTTACACGTTTTGCTAAACCAGATAAGGAGAGGGATAATAATGAATAATAATTTTAACAAGTAGATCTGTAGGATCTGATTTGGCAAAACGTGCAAGTTCATGTCTATTCAGGTGCAGCCTTAAGAATGATAAAAATCCTCTTGGCCCTATTTGGCAGGGTCAAACATTCCTGCCTGGGCTGTGGCTTTGCAGTAACACACGGCCCAGGTTATCTTGCTGCTGGAACTGCTCCGAGGAACGTCACCGTGATGCCCACAGGGACAGAGCTCTGTCCATGTCTGAAAGACGCTTCCTTCAAAACCAGGCAGCTGCAGCAGCCCTGCTGATCGCTGCAAGCAAGAACCTCTTACCTGGGTGGTATTACTGGCAAGATGAATCGAGCTCATTTGCCTTGAATACCATATGCTTAAGTGAGACAGCTAAATGATCTTTCATCAGTAGCTGACCTTGGCATCTGGTTTTATATACCTTTTAAGTCAAAAGCAGCACTTGTGGAAGCACAGAACCACTTAAAAGCGTACCAGGGAACTGGCTTACTGTCAGCTCGGAGGGAAGACTCATTCTCCCTGTAATCCATCACCTTTCCCCAGCTCCATCCCAAGAAAATGCCATGCAAGTGCTGGGACAGCACCGTTCACTTGGAACTATCAGCTGGCCCAGCATCACTTAGCAAATGCTGTTGTGTTACAACTGGGTCTAGTGTCAGCCCTTACACTCAGCAGGTAATAGACTGAATCCCTCATGGATCTTTATTTGCTGCCTCTACATTCCTCCCATTAACGAGCAAACCCGGAACGCGAGGAAGCAGGGGAGCAAGGGCAGGAGGACGTGGAGCCTGCGGGAGCTGTACCTGAGATAGTCCCTCCTGCAGAGCTTCCTGCCCAGCTTGTAGTAGAGGCGCCGGCCCACCTCGCCGAGGCGGCAGCCACACAGGTCGCAGCTGAGGCAGTCCTCGTGCCAGTACTGGTCGATGGCCTTCAGGAAGTAGCGGTCGCCGATGCTCTGCTGGCAGCCGCCGCATGTCAGCAGCGACGGCGGGATCTGGAGCACCTCGTCCACGGGCTCCCTGAGGGAACGACACAAGCGTTGGAGAAGGGAAACGTTCGCCCCATCCGGGTGGTCGGGAAGGAGCAGAAGGAAGAACAAAACAAGAGGTTGGCCGAGTTGGAGTCCTTGTTTTATTACTCTCAGCGAAGGGAAGGATTTCTGACATGAGGGGGAGCAGAACTTCACTCAGTGAATACACACAACAGATGAGGCTGTTGCTCAACTCATTTTAGGTTTTGCTGTTTAATTCTACCTGACCTTACTGCGAGGCTTCTTTCCACCCTTCTGCTGAAGGCAGAACTGAATGCAGACAGCAATCCCAAGAGACGAGGCTCATCTTGGTTCTATGCCAGTAAAACTCTGGTGAGGTCAAACAGTTAACTGGCATTTGCACATCTCTGTGCGAAAAAAGGCACACATCTTTTTTGTAGTATTGCACCATTCATGAATGATACTTGCTCCTTTTTAAGCAAGCTGCGAGGTCTAGGATGGTTCTGAAAACACTAGGGCTAAAGCAATATTCTTTTTTTCTTAAAGAGTTCTCTTCCTTACCTCTTTGTGCAATTTTATAACTTCTGCAGGAAAAAAAAGAAAAAAAAAAAACAGCAAAAATCAAAAGAAAGGCATTTGAGCTCAATTCTGCAGGGTGTGCAGTGACCTTGCACTGCCACGAAGGGCCTCATCCCAACCGCAGGGAAGTCAATAAAAAGACTATTGGATCAATCCTTTAAGCACTTGCTTAATTCTAAACCTGTGGCTAGTGACCGGGCAGTCATTTGCCCGTTTCTGCTTCTCTGCTTTGCTGGATCTTGACCGAGCAGCCCAGTGATGGGCAGAGATGGCCGCAAGCTGCTTGCAAAGCAGATGGTCCCCAGCGCTCCATGTGGCCACGCAGTGCCCATCCCTGCTGCCCACACGGGCGGGCGCCCCTGGGAGGGCACTGGGCTGCGTGTCCCTACAGACACTGCTCCCTTACACCCCATTTTCACTCTCCCAAGTTTGGACCGCTGTGCCCTTCAAATTTTGTTACAGCCTTCTCCTCCTACCAGCACTGAAATCACAGGGTGCTCTGCTTGCAATCTCCATTCAAAATAGAGGCTTTTGTGCCACATGTCTCCTTTCCTGAGGCGCGGGCTCCACTCGGACGAGCTCCAAGAGCCCTCCGCTAGGACCCGAATGATCACTATTAACCTTTATTGGAAGCTTCAGATGTACCCCAACAGATGCGGAGATGCCTCAGGCATCACAAGGCAGTTTTCCCAACGCCCTGCAGCCCAGAACAGGCCGGTGGCTCTTTACACAGAGCAGAATTGCTGGTTTCAGCATTAGCTTTTTGATGTTCAAAGATTTCTAAGCCAGCACTTAGTCACTAGAACACCCAGTAGGTAAATATACTGCTAAAACTTTGCACTTCAAGCCTGGATGCTATATGCCTAGGAAATTAGATGATAATTTCTTAAAAACAGCATAGAATTTTTTTTTAAAAAAAGAAGCAACATGCAAAACATGAAACGTGACATGGCATGAGTTGATTTAATCCACATAAGAAACAGCCCATGTGCTCACATGAGGCTTCAAAAGAAGGCCCCAAGTGACCCAAATAACTAAAGTTTACCAAGCGGTACTCCAAGCCTTATCCGCAAATGGGGATTTTGTGGATCTGCCTCCCGCCTTATGGTGATGCCGGACAAGCCCAGGTGTGATCACGCAGCTGCGGGGCGCCGAGGGGACCCCGTGCTCTGACTGTGGGCTAAGGGTGTCACGTTCACGGGCAGGGCTGGGTGCTGCTTGTGCTCGGCTCCCGAGGGAGGGGATGGCAGCCCCTGGGAATCAGCTCGCAATGCGAGAGCTGGTCCCTCATGCACATGAGAAGCGGGGAGGACAATTCCCTGCTCTGTGCGCTTCTGAGTAGGGATGCGGGCTGCCCAGCTGTCCCATTGCGGCGCTTCCCAGGCGCTGTGGCAGCTGCAATGGGGCAGCAATGGGGCACGGACGCGTGGGAGCAGGGCACCCCCAGGGCGCAGCCCCGGCCTCTCGCTGCCACCCGCCGTGGGGCAGCGGGGGCTCTGCTGGAGGAGCCGCTCCGCTTGCTGCAGCGGCGCCTCCTCCACCTGCCCGACCGCTCCTGGCGGGAATTCCGCGGCACCGGGCGCTCCCGCTACCTGTAACCCGGCGGGGCGCGGGCGGGAGGCCGCCCGGCTCGGGAGGGACGCGCAGGGCCGCGCGGAGCGGCGCGGGGGCCACTTACTCGGCGGGGTCGAGGCTCTTCCTCTCGATGGCCGCGGACATGGGCAGCGGCGGCTCCTTCCCGCCGTGCCGCGCCTGGGAGGTGCCGGCCGCGCAGGGCCCGTCGGCGCGCGCAGCCCGCTCCGCGCCCGCGCTGCCCCTGCGCCCCGCGAGCACATTCACGGGCTTT
>JAUBOD010000589.1:2918696-2954068 GCA_032353885.1 Nothura maculosa
CCGCGCCGCCGCCGCCGCTGCGCGCTCACCTCCCATGGTGGCTGCGCGGGGCGGCGCGGAGCGGCGGCAGCGCCCGGCACCGCGCGGCTCCCCGCTCCGCTCCTCGCTTCCTTTTTCCTGATCGCGGCTCAAATACAATGGAAGGAAATCACGCTTAAAGGCACCGCGGCGCCTCCTTAAAGGCGCAGGGCCCGTCCTCGCCCCGCGCAGCGCCGCCGGGGGCTGGGGCGCTCAGGGAGCCCCAGAGCCGCTCCGCGCCTTCACCTGCCTCCTCCGGAGCGCAGGAGCCCCCGGCCGCTGCCCGCCCCGCTCCGGGGGATGCCCGAGCCCATGTCCCCATGCCCATGTCCCCATGCTCATCTCCATGTCCCCATGCTCATGTCCCCACGCTCTGCACATAAAGCGCCTGGGCGAGGGGCGCGGGGCTGCCTCCCACCTACCGTTGAGAGCGGCCTCCGCGCGCCCGGTGCCGCCGCGAGCAGCCACGGGGGTCCCCGCCGCGGGGTCCCCGCCGCAGGGGTCCCGCCTGGCGCCCGCGCCGCCTAGAGCCGCCCCGCGCCCCGGTGCCGCTGGGCGCCAATGGGCTGGGGAAGCTCCGGGGGGCCGAGTCCCGCTCTGCGGTTCAGCGCGGGGCGGCTGGCGAGGGGGACGTCGCGCCCGAGCATCTCTATTTCCCTTCCGCGCCTTCCTCCCCCCTCCTCTCCATCAGCACGGCACATCCCGGAAAGGGCTGATTTACGGCGCGGGAGGGAGAACTGTGACAGCAATGGGAGCGTGTTTTTCCATTCACTGTGGCATTGGATGCTGGCTGTGGCTGGAGGCGCAATGCCGGCTGAGCCCGACTGCCGGCCCTCTAATGCCCATAGATACTGGAGGAAAGGGCTGTAACAAAGCACTAGTGAGCAGCGGCAGGAATCTCTAACTTCTATATTCATTCCCAGATCAGAAATATATTTGATGTCTATTTTTACGGCCAGCTTTTTTTTTTCTTTTTTTCTTTTTTTCTTTTTTCCCTTTTAGCAGCTAGGGATATAATAGCTGAACTACTTAATAAGTCTGACTCAAAGATTAGTAATGTCAGCAGAAGGACTAATTCCAAGGGTCTTTGAACCAAGCTGTCACAATTTTCAGAGCCATTGCTGGACATTAGAACACTTATTTTTTAGTCTTAAAAAAAGGATTTGGTATTCTTCATAAAAAGATTCTTATTCTTCTATTTAATTTCATACATATGTGCATTGGGATCAGAAAAGTTAAAGTAAACCTTTCAGGCAGAAAGAATAATTAAACTATTATAGGGCAGAAAACTGTTGACTACAGGGAACTTTATTAAGAAAGTTTTAAAAAAAAACAGAAATTGAAATTAATGCTGGATTAAAAACATATGTGAGAACTTTAAACACTTAAGAAAGACACTTCTGGGAGGCTGGTGTCCCCTTGCTGCTAATGGTGCATTCGTAGCTAATGTCTGTTTTCAGGTAACACAGTTGTGCATACGGTATACAGGCTGAGTAATTGTCTTCTAATTATTTTCCCCAAATTTGCAGGCAAATAATCTCTTCCAGACTTCTGTCACTGTCTATTTAAGAGACCAACAGGTTCAAAATTTTGGTAAGGAACAGGCATGTGGATATTGACACATAAGGAAATATTTACTACCTTATAAAACCAGACTGAAAACAAGAATTTCAAATATAAAGTGGCCAGTGATTATTGGAAAATGTTTTTTTTAAACTTAGCAAGACCTAAATTCCTGTATTTGATGAGGCTATCAGGTCTGACAGATACTCTCACTGTCGTGAGAGTGCCAGTGACAGATCCCTCACTGCCACTATGAAATCCCTCATTAGCTGTAATGAGGTATTTCGTATTCTCCAAGTTGAGTTGATGTTTATGCGCTTTGCTGGACAGGACAAGATGCCTGCTGCCTTGCACGATCCAGCTCTAAACCACAGAAAGATTTCAGTAAAGGTGTAAAAAGAGAAGCTGAGGAGGATTTCTACATGTTTTAGTGTCATCCCTTCAGTCAGATGCAGAGCTCGACTGAGGCTTTCAGATCCAGCAATCTCCGTAAGAAAAATCAGTTCCTTGAGTGGCTCCTCCTTGTGAGAGTGCTGATATCCGTACGTGATGCCAATAGATGCCACCTCTCTGCTGCTCTGAAAGGATGTGCAGGGATGACCACAATGCAGTGATAGCTACAAGGTTATTCGTCGTTTTCTTTCCTTCCCATAAAGGAGAGATGCTCGGTCAAGTAATATGAAGAGAACGAGGAAAAGTGGAAAAAACAGGAAATTTGCCTGTACAGCTCAGGTACATAATGTAATAAACTGTCTTTTGGGAGCAGCTATAATAATAATCTTCCGTGCTATTATTTGTGGTGCCTACATTTACCACATAGGGATAAAACGACCGATACTATTTCTAGTGAGGGATATTTTTCCATTGTCCTTTCTCTGCAAGGCTACATTTTCCAGGGCAACTTAGCACAGCCTTTTGCTTTCCCTGACAGACTGAAGGATGAGTGTTGATTTCAGTTACCTTCTATTAATATAGATCAAAATACAGACAAATTCTTGGAGCATTACAAAGATAAAACCCTGTATTATTATTTGTATTAGCATTCAGCTCTTAGAATAGAATGCTATGAATAAATTGGCTAGACTTTTCTGTATATTTCTCAATAGACTATTTTGTGTAGAACTGCATTGTTTCTAGGGGTGATATCATTGACACAAATAGCTAAATGTGAGTGTTTCCAAAGAAACATCCCCCCTGGAGCTTCGTGAATATTTTCATCATTGTTTTTGGCACTCTACTCATTTGAGGTCCTCAGATTCCCTCTTGCACAATCGCAAGTCACTCTCAGGTTGTTCCTACCTTTATTTCATCATTATTTCCTTTCTATTTCCCCTGGAATTGATGGATAATATTGAACTATCCCAGGCCACTGTCATATAGAAATGTCTGAGAATAGTAAGATTAAACTTGCTGCCTTCAGTAGTCAGTAATGTTTGTTGCCTGAAATGCAGTTGATGCAGACTTAAAACACAAAAATAAAATCTTAATGATTTCTTAGTGAAGATTCCTTAATTAAATCCTAGTGAAGAGGCCTAGATTGCCTCTTAGTATTTGCTTTGGGGTAGGAAAGTCAAGACCATGGCTAGAAAGAGGGAAAAGATCCTCTATAGCCTTGACTATACTCTGCCACTCATCTACCATAGTGTTTGAAAAGTCATGGCTGCATTCGATTCCTCAGTCTACCTGTTTGCAGAATGGAGGAATTCTTCCTCCTTCCCACTACAAGTGGAACCGGAGCTTTGGCACATGAGATCTTTGGCTGACATTCTAAGGAAACATAAAGGTGTTTTTTCCTTTGTGTTTTTTGAACACAATTTTGATGCTCCAAAACAAGTTGGATGGCTCAGTAGCAATTCTCTTTGTCCATCTCTGGCCTCTGCTAAAGAATACAGAATATTTGGGGAGAAATATAAATCAGCTGCCAATTAGATACTGCTGGCCTCACTGCAGACTCAGTGCTGTATGGACAGCAAATCGTTTTCCTGTCACGTTGCAGCAAGGCTGCATAACAGGGCTGAAAAATCAACACATAATGTAAAGAAAAATACATGTTTTGCTTTTTCATGGACAAGGAAAACTGTTTTTTTTAGTCAATAAATTATGTTACATGTGCTTCCTCCACAAATGCTGCTTTGTTTTGCTTTCACTTGCAAGACCATGCATTTATGCTGTGTGTTGTGGAAGCTGCGTGGCCAGCTGCCTTTTTGACTTCCGTGGGATGGAAGTGGTGATAGCAAGGACAGGGAGTTTGCCTTGAGTGAAGACCACGGGCACTAACCTTGATGTCTCTGGAGGCTACCCATAAAGTATGACTTAAAGAACTTTGAGGCTGCTGACTGAAGATGCACTTCTCTTTTTAGGGATTAACCTCTCCTTTGAACTAGGAAACAAACAAACAAAAACAAAAACTCAGAACAATAAAAAACAGGCTTAGGGTGAGGTTTGCCCCAGGATTGCGGAGTTCAGACTTTCAGATAATAAGTCTGGTGCAGAAAGACCTTTGAGTAGTTGTAAGCTTTTAGGTCTTTTTTCCTTTATTTTCTTGAACAACTAACACAGGTGAAAAAAAGAGTCTGTCCCTTAGAAAAGAGAAAAATCTTCCAGCTCAGGTCACAGCACAGATGATGAAAAGTACGTGCAGGCAGATGAAGGGATATTTCACTGCAGACATGTGAAAGGTTCTTCCCCTCCCTCTTTCCTCTCTCTTCTTTCATTGATTTCTCCTGTACCCATCAAGCCCTCACTGCCTTGCATGACAGCAGGATCCAATTACTGCCTTTTTTCTAGCTTTCTCTTCATAAGACTACTGCTCTACAGTATCATTCTTTCAAATCATTTGCACCTTTTCTGTCCTTTCTGTGCTAAGGACTCTCTCCTGTGCTCGTGCATGTGAATCACTGCACGGATAGTTTTTATTTCAGTATTGCGTGTCTCACCAAAGCCCATACACATCACAGGAAAGGCACCTATTAACCTGAAAGGACTTGGAGCCTGACCCTCCAATATTTTTCTTTTAGGAAATAACCAGTGACTGGAAATACAACTGCCTCAGGCAAAATTTTAGATATGGTCATATACCAATGAGAATGTAGTTGAGGCGCTCCTATTTTTATTTATATAAAATATGCATGTATGTGTATATATATATATATATATATATACACATATATGCATGTGTATGTGTATATATGCATATATATTTATACATTTAGATGTCTGTGTATACAATATGTATGTACTTACAGATTTGCATTTGTGTCTATGTTTTTGTAAATATGTAAGCGGAAACACAAGCAGACCCATAAGATTTGTGCTTTCAGACTTGCCGCTTTCCAAGTTGTTTCTGGAACAAAGGCAGCTTTTCCGGATGCCCCCTGGCACTGGTTGCTCACGCTATTTCATATTATCTGAGAGAGTCACCAGTGGGACACACCACAAAGTGCAAGTGCGCATGCACACGAGGTTGGCTGCTCCCGGAGCACCGCGTAGCCTGGGCTCTGTGTGGGGCCAGCCCTGTGGGACTCTGGGGCAGCCCCATGGATCTTTGGGGAAAGTCACACGGAGGAGGAGCAGCCCTGTTTACTGTTGCTCCATTGGCACAAAGGAAGGTTGCACCACAGAGGAGCCAAGGGCACCCCTTCACTCCAGCAGCTGGTGTTCAGCCTCTCATCACTCGCTTTGACTCTCCCTGTAGAAATTCAACCCACATCCTTCTTTCTACCAGTCTATTGGAGTCTTATGCACAGACCAGGGCAGTGCAGAAGTTTATATTCGATAATTCACTCTATTTCATTGGCCCACTTTCTATGCTAACACTCAACAGGAATTTCGCCTCTTGGGAATGCCTGATACATCCTTTAAGTTGTTTTTTTTTCTGCCTAACAAAGCTCTGTCACCAACATACCGACCACCTAATTATTAACCTTGACCTTGGGAAAAAAAAATAAATAAAAAAAGCAGAGTAGGTTTAATAACAACCCCAGTGAGCTGAGGCGGCTTTGCAATTATGTTGCATAATGTAGTCATGAGAAGAGAGTTACCGGGGAGATAATGGTAAACATCAGCCTTAATTCTGTCTGCAAAATAATTGGCGTGATCTCCCGTTGCGGCTGGGGTAGGGAAGAAAATTGGATGGGTAAATTTCCAGTTACGGCAGCTGTTAGCGAGACAGACTGCACTTCACCAACTTATTTGCTGTCTCAAAGTGCAGTGGGTATGAGCTGTCCAGCTCCCTCTCCACGCACACAGGTCTGCAAGCAAGCAGTTTTTAAATGAAGCCCGAGTGTGGGCTGCAGCCTGTCTCGTGTTTCCCTCTGCCCTACACTCCTGCTTACAGTGTCCCTATCAAACTGCTCCCTTTGTTGGAGCGCTTATCACAGGTGGCACATTTTTAAATAGTGTAGTCCTTAAAAGCCATGGTCCGTATGGGTGAAAATTATCCTAGTGCAACTCCATTGCCTTCATGAGGGTGCAGAGCGTGACTAAGGGGGGCTCCTGGCAGTCACTCTTCTCCATTCTGTGTGCTCAGCTCTAGAGCTCAGTACATGCAATAAATACCGTAAATGCAATATGTAAGGGCATGTCAGCATACAATGTAAGGGCATGACAGCATACATGTTAGCTAGCCTCAAACCACCCAGAACTGCAACTCTACAAAAATGACATCCATCAATTTCCCAAAATGTAACTATGTGGCATCTCCTGTTTATAATGAGGTGCCAATAGTACTAGAAAGATGCCTGTTTATTCCATCAGGAAATTTCTGCTAGCTCTGACACTGCTTCAAGGTGCTCATGGAGAATCCTAGAATCATTGTGGTTGGAAAAGACTTTCAAGATCGTTGAGTTCAATCATAAACCCGTCACCACACTGCCCGTTAAACCACATCCCTAAGTGCCTCATATACACATTTCTTGAACCCTGCCAGGGACGGTGACTCCGGCACTTCCCTGGGCAGCTTGTTCCAATATTTTACCGCTCCTTCTGTGTAGTAATTCTTCCTAACATCTAACCTGAACCTCCCGCAGTGCAACTTGAGGCCATTTCCTCTTGTTCTATCTATAGTTATTCTAGAGAAGAGAAGCAGTGGCCAATGGCATAGTGGTGGCTATAGACTGCTGGATGCTGGGAGGGCAGTACGCAGCATCGGAAATTTTGATTGTAGTTTCAGTGTGAGCCAAAGTCCTGCTGCCAGGAAAAGGATTGTTTGTTTAGTTATTTATTTT
Source organism: Nothura maculosa (assembly GCA_032353885.1). Taxonomy (NCBI): domain Eukaryota; kingdom Metazoa; phylum Chordata; class Aves; order Tinamiformes; family Tinamidae; genus Nothura; species Nothura maculosa. Next base: position 2,925,503 of record JAUBOD010000589.1, read on the forward strand.
CCACAGAACAACCGGCCACCCAGCCCTGAGCGGTGCTGACTCCAGTCAAAGCTCTTGTTCTTGGCTGGGTCTTTCCACCAGCTCCGAGTGACCTTAGCAGTATCAAACGCTCTCCTGGCTGTGAAACACAGGCCCTGTTAGGCTAGGACAGTGTCCAGCATTGCAGCATTGCTTTGCTCTCCCTCTGCACTTCTCAACAGATCTCTCCGTATGTCAGCTGCACTTGTTAGTACAAACACATCTTTTATGGCTATTTTCTGCTGGCCCCCTGTACTTCCCAATTAGAAGGCTGTCAGCGACAAGGCCATCACTCCTGACGCCGCTTCTGACAGCTCTGGACACTGCTACGCTGCTGCAGAAGATTAAAGGAGTCTTTCTTTTGTGTTACCCAGTGGCTGTGTGCGAGCCAGAAGCTCATTCCCCTTCCCGATGGATGTGCGTGTGGAGCAACTAACAGGCTTGGTGAGCCTGTCTCCATTACTTATTAAAAGAAACATACTTCCCAGAACAGAGCTATCTGATACACGTTTCCCTGCCATTTCCCTTTTACGAGCTTCAGGAGAATGACAGTTCCTGAGAATTAGGGCCTTTGGGGGTGGAGGTGCTTTCTACTTGCTATGACAGGACTGAACATCAGGAATTCTGAATGATTTCTAAAGATTAATTTAAAAGTGATGGTGATTGCATACCCTCTTCAATGATTGCTTTTTACATCATGTCTTCTCTGAAAGAGAGAAATAAATGAGTGTGCAATTCTTTCACCTCTAGATCACTGGTTCAAATCTGCTATGAGCTGGTGGCAACAGAAAGCCACTGTACTCTGAGGGCTCTTTGGCTGCCCCTGCAAAATGAGTTGGTGAATGACAACCAAGCATAAGCAAGCGAACTTTACCACCAAGCATAAAGATTACTGGGTAGTACAAAAGAAATGTTGCTTTAATCTCCTGCAGTGGTGCAAAGGTGCTGAGATGTGTCAGGCCCTGCTGGACAGGAGTGATGGTCTGAGGGCTGAGGTCTCAGCTGCGTCCTGTGCTCTATCTGAGCCTGAGGTTGGCCCATTAACTTCCAAACTCTGGCCACATCACACAGTAAACCTGACTGATGGAATATGCAGAGCTGAAACATGGTTAAATGAAGTTATTGATTCCAAATTCTGCTTAAGTCCCAAAGAAGTGAGGCAAGGATGCATGGACTATTCAAAGCTTGTAAATTCTCTTAGTGCCAAGTATTGCACTGGCTTACACTGGTGTAAATCTGGAATAATTCCACTGACGTATAGAAAATGGAAGGTCAGTAGAACTGATTAGATTTACACTAACATCATTGAGAATATTTTTTTCCCTAGCCATAAAGAATGAAAGAGAAATGTCCTTTGAATTCTTGACCCCACTATGAAAATGAAATACTGCATCTGGATACTCTTTGAAACTGATAGAAATGTTTCTCTCTTAGATCTCCCTCTCTGTTAATCAAAACAAGCCACTGTAATCAGCCCCGATTCTAAGTCTATCTGTAAGGAACAAAGTGAACTTAGAAAATTAAATCATTTAACACATTATTTCCTTCCTCATTTCTGTGCCGATTGAGCTGATTTCACAATTTCTTCTCCTTCTGCAGTTGGGTTATTCTGCACTCTGAAAGAGCTGTTAGTGCTGTGGCAGGGCGGTAGCTTGACAGGAAGATGCTGAATGTTCCTGTTTACTAGAGGGTTCGCGACTTTTAAGATACCACTTTAGAATCAGAGATTTCTTCATTGTCTCTCTGTCATCTCACTTCCTATTTCCTTTACTACCTGCTGAGTAGGAAACTTGAGACGGATCTAAATGGGGAATAGCTTGCCTATGCTACCAGATTGGGCTAGCAAAATGCTTGTTTTGTAGCCACAGTTTAAGCCATAAGCTGCTGCTGGAAGAGTTCATTCTGGCATTATTACTCAGGTGAAACATGCTGTGTTGGCAAAAGCGCAGTTTTGCTAGTGTAAACTGTTTTGTGCTAGGAGCTTCTGCCAACACTCTTATGTTGATCAGGCATCTTTACTCCTTGCTGCTCTGCCCAACACAGCTGTGCCAGCCAAAGTTTGTAATGTAGCCTGAGATTTTGTCCAGATGAGAGTGTGACTAGCCTTCACCTGAGAGAGACTGATAGCGATGGATAAATACAGGCGTCACAGAACTCTAATCCTCTTTTGCACCTGTAATTCTGCAGAAATTGCATACTTTTAACTTGCTGGCTTGTATGTGGTAGAAAGGTTGAATTATCCTCATTTTAAGATAATACAACTTTGCTAGAATGCTACAGTAACACTGTCTCCACTGAACTGATAAAACTTACAGATTTAAGGTGGGCAGTTTCAATCTGGTAAGACTTTTACTGTTAACTTTTGTTGAGGACATTTTCTAAGGATATTTTGGTTATTTTACGTAATAAAAAATGTGAATGTTAAATATCCAGTTAAATAAATATAATTCAGTTGAATTCATGTAATCATTAAAAATCTAGTAGTCTGGACAGAGGAAAGTTAATTTCAAATTAGGGTTAGTCTTCTAGCATCTCAACTATGATTACGAATAATATGACAGTTTGTAGTGTCAGAATATTTCTCTTTATTTTCTTTCCACGCTGCTGTGGGTGCTGTACAATTAATGGGAATGTCAGTCACTATGTAGCTGTGGAAAACATGTCATTTTAACTCAGAGCCTGAGTTTAGTTTTGCTTTCTTGGGAGACTGTCCGGTACAATTCTAAAGGTGCCTGCTGTGCTATTGGCTTTCTCTGAGTTGTTTAAAAGTTTTGTCAGATTTTGTATGTTGATTGATTTTTTTCTTATTCTCTTTACCCCTCTTTTTAACCATTCACTCTTTTCGAAAATTCATCAGGAGCTGAATAGAAGTTCATGGACATGATGGACAAAAATTTACTATTCTTAGGAAAGGGGACACGGTGCATTTTCCTAATTCCTTGTTCTTCTAATGGATTTCACGACAACCACGCCGACAGGAAGCAAATGCAATTCTGCTACGCATCAATTTTTTTGTGTCAAGCCTGAGGTTGCCTTGCTGGCTGGTGAGAGGTGATGCTTTTCCATGGACAGCTGGCTTCCTGCCCATGTCCCTGCTGGGCCACGTCACGGCCACGAGCGCCGGGACAGCAGCGTGTTTGTGAGGGAGGGCAGCCGGCCGTGCTCGGCTTCCTGCCGGCGGCTTCCGCAGACCCCCGGCGCGCGGGCCGCGATGACGGGGCCGCGCTGCAGATGGCTTCCTGTGATAGCCGGCCTGGCCGCCGCCGCCCCGCGCGGGCCTGCTGCCCGCAGGGTGCCATGGCGCGCGCGCTCCCGGCCTTCGTGCCTCTCCGTGACACCAGGAAAACGAGCGCAATGTGTCTGCTGGGCGCTGCTCCCACCTCCCCGCAGCCGAGCAGACATGGGGGTTAATGACTCGCACCTCACGGTTTTCTGTTACAGGCACAGAGAGTGCACTGAGCAGATTCACATTGAGTTCTGGGGCAACTTAATGATTTGAGACAGAGGCTGCATGAGCAAAGGTGGTCTATGGACCGTGTTAGTGTCATGGCCACCGTGTGATGTGGTAGCCAGTAGCTTGTATTTCTTATTCCTGCTATTTCTTCCTTTGACTCTCTGGTGATATGCTTAGCTTCAACTTTCAGAGGGGAAGGAAACACTGCTGTTGTCACAAGTTTTCCTATCTTTACACCCAGAATTGCTTCCCTCCTGGTGCTCCTGGGGGTTTGTAAGCCAACTGAAATGCTGCATGGGATCCCTTCTTCCATGCTACCATTACATGAGCATCATGATCAGCTAAAGACAACTCAGGAAAAATGCTCTTGCAACAATGCAAGCCATGCTAGCTCTTCCTTTAATACCACTCTGGGACTGAATGGATGTGAGAGAGAGGTTTCCCTATCAGGGGAGTGGGAATCTGCTTAATAACTGATAGCGTAATTGCAGACAGGTAGGGCTGCAAGCCTGTTGTTGACATGGCATTTTATATTAGTAGTCTTCATGCAAAATGCTATTTGCTGAAATAAAATGAAATGAAGGCTCTGCCTCATTTCTGCTTGGAATCACACTAGAAATCTGAAGACAACTTTTGTCCTCAACTACAGTGAAACGTGAGAAGTTGGACGCTCATTGCAGAAAACACTCAGCGCAGAGGGATGCAGTGGATCCTGACCACAATGACATCTTGCACGGGATGCTTTTAGTGAGGATAATCAACCCCAGATGAGAACAAGAACAGATGAGCCCTGCAAAAACCCTACACTGCTGAAACTTAATCGTGATTCTTTGCTTTTGTATCACAAACACCAGACCCTACCAGTGCTGGGGGGAAAAAGGATTATCTCTACAAATAAATAGTGCTCCTTACAGTGCTTTAACTTTCCTGTCATGAGTAATTCCTTTCCTGTTAAAATCATTTGGGAGGAGATTTTTTCATCAGGTACTTTCTTTTTTTCTCTAAAATAAAGATATTCGTTGCTGCACAGTTTTTCCTGATATGCTACAGTGGGAGAAGAGGTGTGATAGAGCTCAGTTTTTATTATTGCATCTGCTGCATGACATGTCTAGGAACAAATGCACAGAATCTTGACCATATTTGTTTGCCTGTATCGGGCATAATGACCCTATCTCTGCATTACCTTCTTTCTGTGCTCATAGAGAATTAGCACTTTTGTGGCTTCCATATTTTTAGGCATCTGAGGACTTAGTCAAGGCCTGACTGTAAATAGGAAAAGTCATCATTGTGGATCAGAAATCATTGTTTTCCATGCACATCTTATTCTCCTCTCTAGACACTCCATCTCTGTCCTGAATCTGGTATTTTCTCCTGAAAAAAGTATTTGGCATACAGCCCATATATGATACTTTCTAAGCCCAAAGGAGTCCATAAGGCAGTGAAGTGGATCACAGAGGTAGAATTTCAAGAGAGAGCTGGGCTTCTGTGCTTATTTTAGGAAGCAATATAGTGAACAGCGATCCATTAAAACAACAGAAATCACTAAACACATACACACATTAATAATGATTCTTGGCATTCTCTTCCTCACTTTCTCTGAAATTCTGGTTTTCTAGAAAGCTGCCTATTTTCCTTTAATTACGCAGCAGAAAAAAAAACTTAACTCTAGTATCCGTGCAGGACTCTTTTATCACCATGATATTTATTGCTATCTGACCCGTAGAACCTATTCAGCATACAACCCTCTTTCCCTTCACCCTTTTGCCTACAATCCATTTCCCCTGTGTGCATGTGTTCCTCTTGCTCCCTGTATCTCATCCCGTCCTATTAACTCTCTGTGCTGAATAGCCTGTTCCAGGACATCAAACTTTAATTTACACAGAAGATGATCAATAAGCTTCGCAAATTGCCTATGGCAACATCAGCAGTTTGAATCAAAGGTTTTTATAGGTAATTTAAAGGGCATCCTCATTCGCCCCCATGACCTGGTGAACACCTATCGCTTGCTTGGCTGGCTACAGCTCGGTCGACTGAGCAAGAGAATAGGAGCCTCTTCTCTATGCCCAGCCCAGGAAACCATACGTGGCAGCTACGCTGGGTGTCTTCCAGAATGTGTTTTGAAGCTACAAAAGGCAGGCTATCACAGAAGAAAAAAATATAGAGGCAAAAGGAAAATACCCACAATGCTCTGACCAGCCATACTTTTCTGGAACTGTAGCTTGGGACCAGCTATTTTTGTTGGAAGAATTATTCCAGCTACTACTGAGCAAGGCAGCGAGGAAGGAAGTGCCATGGAGGTGTGTGTCCCTCTGGGATTGGGAGGAGGTGGCTGCCAAGCAGCCTGCAGCAGCAAGCGAAAGGTGTGATCATAAAACTCTCTGCAGGCTTCATGGAATTGTGTGTTATGGACTCTGGCAGTTTTAACAATCTGACCAAGGGCATCTCATTTGCCTCCAAGCTTCTTCTATCCTGCACGGAGACTGGCTTTGCTTTCAGGTATTGCAAATGAAGTCTGGAAGCATCTATAGAAACTGGTGGTTTTGGCTATATGTGCCTAGGGTTTGCATCAGACATTTAATTTATTCTTGACAGCGGACTGCTTGAAAGGAGCATCCATCCCTTACTACTCCAGGAAAAAAAACAGTTTGCTTCCTTGGATTGTTCATTTTTCCTCCTTCCTCCATTGTTACTCTAGAAATAAGCTCATTTCCCTGCTCCTGAAGCAGGGAATTTTTGAAGGGGAATTTTTACACCACAGATGTCAGCAGGACATCAGAACTGGCTAGAAGGACTGGTGCATTTTCAGGCTCGAGATGAGGTAGTGGAGAGCTTTTGGATTCTTGCTCCAAATGCTGCATCCTAGACAGTAGGAGCAGCCAGCCAGGAAGGGAAGCCCCTGAGGGGAGGGCTGGCACTATGTGTTTAGTGGGTCTAGTGGGTCTAGTGGAACCACTGGAATTTGGTGATCCAGGCCTAAGAGATAAAACTCATGTTGCAGTGGTCCAAACAGTGGAGGGTGCTCATCGGTAATGGCCCCAGATGCATATTTCAGAACCAGAAGCACTGCACTCCTTTAGCCCTAGTAGGACAGGGAGCCAGAAAGGCCCTTGTTTGCAAGGGGGAATATAAATTAGTAAAGGCACTTAGTTCCTAGCTGACTCTGGTCGGAAATTACACAATGGATGTTGAAATGTTGGCTTGCTGAAAAGTTGTCATTCGAGTAATGGATGCTTTATTTCCTGTTTTTGCTGAAAGCTAAGGCAAAACATAATTATCAAGTGAGAAAGCAACCTTGGCAGCCAAACAAAAAAAGCATATTTTGGGTGCCTGAGCCAATTAAAATTGTTTATGTAGCCCTTGAATGATATTTTTCTTCAAATCCTTGCGACAGAAAATGCATCAGGGCACACCCAGATGTGCTTTGCGCAGACGTGATGCGAGGCTGTGCTGTGTGCCTACAACTGCCGAGAGGGACAAGGCTCTCATAGGGAGGGGAAGGCACAGGGAACCTCACATAGGAGCCCCAGCCCGAGAGAATGACCTGTTTTCAGGTTGGCTTCAGAGGTTCAAGGGAAAACTGGGGAGAAACCTGAAGGCAGCAGGTGGTAAAAGATTCTGCACGTTTGAGGCTTCCTTCTGAACATTTCAGCTGTTTGATCTGAATCCAACTTGAATTTGCCTTCATGATTAAAATGGATATTAATTTTAAATCAAGTCTGTCTTCCCTTCTTCTTATATGAAAAAGAATCCTTTAGGAAAAAAACAGGAGGTGGACAAATATAACTGCTCTCTAGTGTGATGCTCATCTGCTCCTCTCATAACATGTTATTGTTCTGCTCTCCACTTGTCCCTGAAGTCTCAGCTTTCTTTCCTGGAAGTGCAGTCATTTTATGCGCCATTCCATTTATTTATTTATTTATTTATTTTTAACAAATTGGCCAGTTTAAACATTTTGGTTATTTCTGAAACAAATTTAAACCTGTCCTTGAAGCCTATCACGGCTCTTTGGTGAAGGTGGTGCATGTTCTGAAGAAAATAATTGTGATTGGGTCGATGCAGAGGATGAACAACATTTCTACTGCACAGCCCGTTTGCCAGGCAGTAACCACCGAGCGCGTGCCTATGCAAAACGAATACTGCCTTCACCCAGACTTGCCCACAGTTGCATGTTTTTGTAAATATGTTTTGCTTGCAGCCTATTTGTGGCCATGCTCAGTGCGGGGTGTGTTTTTGTGTGTGCGTGTGTGTTTATGTTATCAGGCGTAGCCTGTTTTGTTTAGGGACTTTCAGAAAGAAAAATGGATTGGGTGTGACTTGCCTTGGGAATGTTCTCAAAACAAAACCCTGGGTGGGTGTTCAGTCTGTTTTGACTTGCCCTTGGTACGGAGTTGCGAGCACAAATGGGGAGAATGGACTCATAGATCATAGTCGCTAGAAGCAGAAATCCTGGATGCAGGCTATGATCCCTATCCTGGGCTCAGGCTCTAATCCTTGTAGAGCTTAAGTGCTCGGAGAAAACAAGTAGAAGGAAAACTGAATCATCGGAAAATACTCCAGGGAGTGTCAAAGTGGCTGCTGCTCTTCACTGCTGAGTCTGAGTTTGGGTCCATGTATGTGATTTGCCCTGAGTCCTGAATCCCTCTTCTCCAAGGGAGGAGTTCAGTGTGACGGGGCTGGTGCAGCCTGAAAGATGGAAAAAGACATGATGTTGGTTCCAGCACTGGAGGAATAGTGAAAGAGGCTTGTGTAGGAGCAGTTCTTGTGCCTTTCTTTTGGAGCTAAATAGAGGCCTTGGCATTCATTTAGCATTAACAGCTTGTGCATCAATGCTGGAGCTGTGCCGTGCTGGCAGAACTGGCAGTGCACCTGGTCCTCAGAAGCTGAAAGCCCCAGTTGCATCTGCACAGGTCCCTGCCTGCTCCCGAATGAGGAGGAGCCTCTGTGCTCATCTGCTTTAGTCCTAATCCAAGAGAGAGACAGGACTGAAGGGAAAAGATCCTCGTGGAATGAAGCCCAGGCTTCTGTCATGTTAAAAAAACAATAAAAATTTAGGCAAAAGAGCGATGAATTGCTTTCAATCAGCCCTGAAGTGTTTGCTGGTGTAAGATGCAGCCCAGTTGATGTTTAACACAATGTGAATCCACAACACAAAGGTGAAGCCTCCCTAGCGTTGTTCTCCAGTTTTCTTGCTTCTTGTAGAAACATACGTCCTGAAAAGAGAATCACAGAATATTCACGGTTGGAAGGGACCTCTAGAGGCCATCTAGTCCAACCTTCCCGCTCCAGCAAGCACACCTAGAGCAGGTGGCACAGGGCGGCATCCAGGCGAGTTTTGAAGACCTCCAGAGAAGGAGACTTGACAATCTCCCTGGGCAGCCTGTTCCACTGCTCTGTCACCCTTACAGTAAAGAAGTCCACCTCACCTGCAGATGGAATCTCCTGTGCTTCAACTTATGCCCCATTTCCCCTTGTCCTGTTGCTGGCCACCAATGAGAAGAGCTTGTTTCCTTCTTCCCTGCATTCTCCCTTCATAAACTTAAACATGTTAATCAGATCCCCTTTCAGCCATCTCTTATCCAGAGAAAACATGCCCAATTCACTCAGTCTCTCCTCATACAAGAGATGCTCCAGTCCCTTAATCATCTTCGTTGCCCTCCGCTGGACCCTCTCTAGAAGCTCCACATCCTTCTTATACTGGGGGGCCCAGAACTGCACACAGTACTCCAGGTGCGGCCTCACCAGAGCTGAGTAGAGGGCAGAATCACCTCCCTCGGCCTGCTGGCAACGCTCCTCCTGATGCAGGCCAGGATCCCATTGGCCTTCTTGGGATATCTTTGCTGCTGCACTGTAGAGTAAAGCAAAAGGCAAAGTAAACTATTACTGTTCCTGTTAGCTCTGGACTTACGTACTAAGAACTGTTTTGATCCAGGCAGAAGGTGGAATTATTTAATAACAGCAATGAATATAAAACCTATGATGAAAGATGAACTACAAGTACTTCCCTGATCAAACGATAATTTCTTTTCTAGGAAACATGTTAGACCAGAGTGTTTCTTGCAGTTTTATTGGAGATTTATGCTGCTGAAATAAGTCAATGATGTGGCAGGGAAAGGACCAGCCTCAGAAGACCACAGTAGCCTACAAGAAAAATTGAATAGAACATTTAGCGTGTCTAAAAAGCTAATGATTTGGTCACATTATTGCTATTGTGAGGTTGTGGGTTTCCTACTACTGTCATAGTGGCATTAATACACTGAGAAATTCAGATAGTTTATCAGCATCCATTAAGGAATACAAGGAAATTAGGACAAAAGCCTTTTGTTTATTCAAGGTTGTGTTTTATTTATCCTCCGGCTTTTAAAAGCCTCTTGCTTTATGTGCCTTCTGGGCACAGAAGCTTCAATTTAAAAACATCACCACTAAAACAAACAACTGAACTGACAAAAGTCCTCCCAGGGAGAGCAGCTGAGATGTAAAAGCAACTCAGCACTCGCAGTGCCCCTCGAGGTAAAAGCCTTGGGCCAGGCCTGAAGGACAACTGTTGGCCACTGGTTTCAACAGACCAAACAGGGCAAATCGTGGCCTGATACATCTCTCGGGAAACAAGGAGGATTTTTCTTTAGCTCTTCGTATCCAAGGTTGTATCTGTGGGGTGTCTACAGTGGTAGGGCCTGTGCCTTGGCAACAGAGAGAACTTGGGTCTTCTTGCAAATACATTTTTGTAGGCCCAATGTAGCTCAGGTCCCAGAGATCAAGTTCCTCAAGAAGAGCAATTCGACGACACATGCTGACTCACATGCTAGACAAAAACTCCAACAGCATGGCAGAGTCTCTTCTTCAGAAAGATATTAAATGTCATTTTCAGAAGACATTGAGGTCCGCAGTGAGTCTGAAAATGTTACTCGCTGTCTTTTTTCAAGCAGACACTTTTATGGCAGGAGCGTTGCGCTTTGTTGCAAGGGATTCTATTTGTTGTTGTTAAATCTTGACATTTTCTTACAAAACTGACCCTGAGGATCAGCTTTTTTTAGCCTTATGAAAAGCTCTGTCTCTTCCAGACAGTTGTGAGGTTGTGGCTGTGGAGTGGTGCTTTGAAGACCTCCCTGTGTGACTGACCTCAGCATCACTCTGAAATCAAAATGAGCAATGAGTGACTTTGAGTCATGCTGCAACCACCATGAAGTTGGGCATCTACAGATTCAGCTAGATTCTAAGATTCCTCATATCTTTGTTTCTTGCTCCTGGACTTCTGTTGTACTAGTGCTTATTACTAAAATGAAGATGCAATTTGAAGACAGAGTGATTAACCTGAATATACAAACAGTAGTTTTCATCTCTGCAAATCACTGCAAATCCCAAAATACACAGCTAGCGCAAGCAAATCAGCACTTCTCTAGAATTTTGCTTTAAAAATGAGTTTTCCAGTGGGAGAACCAAATTAGCACTCCAGTTTCCTTTTGTGAAACATGTTGAGTCAATCTGGTTCTGTAAAGTCCATGTGTAAGCAAGCACGTTGTTTGGCTGCAATAGAGTGAGTGTAGATATATAGATATAGGTGAGTGGGTGAGTTTGTGTGACAATGGATGGCTATGTAGGTCCTGGTCAGCATAATAGTCAAATAATATTGATGTGCCTCAGGACAGAGTACTGATGAAATGAAGCTATCTGTCCCCTCTGACAATGTTAAGAGGCTATTATGACAGCTAAAATCTGTTTTGCTAAGAGAAACATATCAATGTGACACCCACTGCTGCTTGTGTGTCCTATTTGTACATGGAGGCAACCTGAAAGGGAATAAAATGTAAGTTTTGTGTGTTTCAAGGATCTTCATGGCCTCACTGCTCCAGGGCAGGCCTTGCCTGTGAGAGGTTGAGCACTGTGAAGGCTACTTTACCTTGCACTCTTGGACAAGAGGCTTTTGCATTCTGTTGAGCAAACACTGAATCATTTGGAAACGTCACCAAGGGCAGCTAAAAAGAGCCCAGGCTCTTTTAAATCATTCTTGCCACTAACAGGAGTCCTCAGACACTTTTCCTGCACGCTGTCCCATTCGCACACAGGGAGCAGCAGCCAATTGGATTATAGCCCTGCTGATTACTTATGATTCCCTTCCTGTGAGGACAGGCCCTGATGTGTTGTTTTTTGATAACGCTGGCTCCTCTAGAGCAATAATGCTGGTACAGCTTCCTGTCTAATCACGGAGCAATTACTGTACCTCAAACAGGAAAACATTCAGGAGAATCCAGTTTTAGCTCAGAAGTGATAACACGAACATTGTCTTGCTAATCTGTGGTCAGACTTGAGCTCATTTAAGCATCTCCCATAGCAACATGTGACAAAAATTAGAGAGGTCAGAGAGGTTGGGGGCTGCCCATGTTGACCATCTTCCAGTTTGGTCAGGATCCTTTGCTGCTTGCTTGGTGTAGGGGCCGGGATTTTGATTATGACCATCAGTTATAAGGTAATATGGAGTATTTTTCCTCAAAGTTGTTAATCTGAATATGCCCCAGTTTTTGAGTAAATAGCACTGGCTGTTGCATATTTTTCAGTGATCTGCTTAAACTGACTTAGTGGCCTTAGTACTTTTTTGCTGGTGGTAGGAGACCATGTACAAAAATATCAAGACAAGATCAAGTCTCTCTGGGCTAAAATTGTATTGCTTCTACACATTGGGCGGTAGTCTTGCTGAGATGGGACTGTAGTAGATAATGTGGAATAAAACTGCACACCTTTAGCAAGTTTTATGCACTATTTGTATGAGGTACTAATTTCACTTTTGAGCCTAGCACAGCTCACTAGCACTTCAGAAAGTATCAAAATAATAATTAAATGTGAATGCTGCTAATCTGTGCAAAATTTTGTGAACACTACAGAAAATGAAGTCTAGGATTTTGATGGATACAGTACTGGACTTGAAGGTTTAGATGAGACAACCCGTTAGTGCTTCGGGTTAACGTGTTGGTGGCAAGACCATTCTGAAATTTGAAGACCAGAACTTGATTCTTTTCATGTTGAGTTTAGCTTTACACTAATATTATTGCATTGACTATCATGCCACATGGCTCAACAGTTTCTCCATAACAGGATTTGCTTCATTTATCTAGTAATTAATTTATGATGTCTGTTTTGAGAGGCACGTTCTTCGGGTCTTTCTTGCTTGGAAGTCTTGCTTTCACAGTGACATGTCCAAAGAGAGTGTTGGCTTGTAGTTTTGAAAGAGGACAGGCAACCTAAATATCTGAAGTTGAAGTTGGTCTCACTGGTATCTACATTTGTATGGGGTACAAACAGAAGAAGCCATTTTGATTTCACTGGAGTCAAGTCTTCCTCCCTAGATTGGCTACTGCCTCAGAATACAACTATAAGAAGTAATATTATTGAAACCCCTTATGGGCATATTTTGAGGTTTAACGGCCTGTGAAAGGTAAGTTAGAAGTGCCATATGATTTGCTTGACGTCTTTCATGTCTTTCTCTGGGACTCTTGTGCTCAGGCATTTCCAAGCAAGGCTGCAGCGTGTGCCTATGAGCTCCCTGCCGGGGACTCCTGGGCCCAAAGGGTGTGTGTTGCTGGCCAGAGAAGCGCTATCTCACCAGAGGAGAGCAGAGAAAGGAAATGACTCAGTCATCAAAAGGCCCTCCTTCCTCAGGGAACTGTCCTTAATCACTCTTATCCCCTTACAATAATACTATTTTAGAAGGACTGTGAACCAGAGCACTACGTAGCCATGTAAACTGCTTCCTGTATTTGCCAAACAAAACAGAGTTCAGCAATTAATAGAATTCAGCCATTAGTCCTACTATGATAAAGCAACAAATATATCTATTAATCCTGCATCCCACCTTGGTACAACCCATCTCGCATGGAGAATCTTTCGCAATATGGGCTATATTACCTGCTGTCCCATTGTGATCTTTTACATAAGTATATACACTAGGAAAGAACAAACAAGGTTGCTTGCATTTTGCTTGGCTTAAAATGTCATAGCTATGAAAACTGTCCTCATTACCCTTGCATGAGCTATTGCAAAGCTTCCTCTTGGGATACCCTGATTAGTCATTGCTTTAGTATTAAGCTGGGACCCTTTGTGTTGCTTGCCAGGGATCCTGTACAATCTCTACCTTTTGGTGCTTGATAATAGGCAGCTACAGAAGTTGGCCTTGAAAGCCACCAAATAAAGCAATGGGTCCTTCAGAGCTCGGGGACCAGGAGTATCACAGAGATTCAGCTTTCATAATTAACTCTGATTAGACACAGCCACAGATGGGCAGCATCTCAGCAGCAAATGAACCATTTGTTCTTCTTTGGTTTGGTAGGAGAGCAGCTCATAATGTCCCAGGAAAATGCCACTTGTAACTTGCTTTCCACTCACCACTTCCCTTTGAGCACTGTTAGTTGGTTGTCTCTGTGGTTGAGCATGGAGAGCTCATGTGTATTCTTACACAAACTAGTTTTTATTTGGAAATTTTCAAATCTGCAAAGAAATCTCAGATGACGTCGGAAGACCATAACTAGTAAAATTTACAAGCTCTTTTGTTTGCAGATTTAACAAGAAATTTTTCCGACAAGTACGTGACCAAAAAGACGGTCAAGATGCCCAACTCCTCAGGATGACATCACCAATGTGGATTTTATTTCTGAGAATATATTAGCTGATAACCAAACAGACTTACTAGGGATATTTCAATATACCGTGTAAACATTTACTCTGAAATCCTTCTGTGCAGGCTTCTTCATCTTACAGAAGGCTGACTGCCAGGATAGAGCAGAGAGGTTAGAGAAGGAAAACATAGAGTTGACCTTTTGTTTTGGTTCTGGGGCTTTTCGCAAAACAGAGGAATTCTCAGATGTTTCAAATGCACAAAGAGAGAAATTGGATTAGAAAAGTAGAAGAATACGTGCGCCTTTGTTTTAGTTGAGGATCCAGGCTGCACAAATTATCTTCTACCTCAGCTGGTTCGGGTTACTGCATCAGGGGAATTATAAAAGTGCAAATTTGGTCCAGTTCATGGCTGTGCTGAAAGTAGGGTCTCCACATCAAAAGAAATGAAACTAATGCCCTAAATAAAGTTACATCATATATTCTAACTATACATATATATATATGTGTGTGTATGTATTTATATGATAAAAATGAGAGATATTGATTGGAACTGTTTCAACTCCAGAAGACTGTCTTAATACTTTCCATTGTATTATGATCCAGAGATTGGTATAGTAAGAATGAACATGAATATTTGATGCTCAATTGGGTTCTCAGTTGGATATTGGATTCTCAAGAACAGCACCAAGTGTTTGTGAAAGAGGACCTTCCTTTTTTTCCTTTCCCTCTTATAAAAATAAGATGTAACCATATCTTATCCAAACTTATTCAAAGTTTATTAAAAGAGAATTATATCAATGTAATAAATATGAAATATGGCTAATAACAAGAAGTGACAAAAATAAATTATTTCCTGCCAATAAGGATTAAGAGCTCTTGCTGACCTACTGTGTTTTAGCTGAACTTCCGAGTATAATTTGACAAAAGTAGAGGTTAAATTTCTGCTCTGCATTTGATAATGTCTTATCTTTACTTTGCTTGGTAAAACAACAATAGATCTTTTCTTGGACATTTGGGACTCTGTTTAAACACTGCCGAAATCAAAGGGTTCTTTCCACTGCCTTTGGCTTAGAAAATAAACTGATGGGGTGAGGAAGAACAGTCTTTGAAGGACAGACAGGAGTCGGAAGATGTTAATTCAGCTCCTGGCTGTGCCAGAGATTCCCAGGGTAATCTTGGGAAACTGGCTTCATCTGCCTGTGGATGTGTTCCGTTTGCATAGTAAAGTGATACTGCTTCTTTTCCATCACCTTCTGCTTGGCTTGCTTGGAAACTACTTGGGTAGGATCCATCTGATACTCTATGTTTGTATAGTATCTATGACAATGGAATTCCTGCTGAGATGCAGCTACAAAGACGGGCATTGGAGTGAATGGAAAAAGTGATCTGGTGGGAAGAAGGCCAATCACTAAATATTATTAAGGAATGAGCTGTTCAGCTAGTAATACATCAGAGATTTTTGTCTCTGCACTCCAATTTTCATTTTAAATACTTAAGACCGCTTAGACTCACATTCTGTGCTGGAGTCAAAAAATTGAGAGACCTATAAAACAGAATTATTATAATTTATTATGTCTTAAAATTTCACCAAGGTTTAAGTATCCACTAAAGTGCAAACAATTTTGAACTTTTGACTTTGTTATCCTTACACAAATGCTTCTTGTAATTTCTTATTAAAACAATTATTCATGTGCTATGTTACAATCTGGAATGTGTGAAGTAGAGCTATGATTTTCTATTTTGGTGTGAACTTGAAACATGCAGGGCTGCTTCTGGCTTCTGAGGATACATGGCCAGAGCACGAGGCCTTGACTCTTTTCCACTGAAATACCCAAGGGATGACCATCCATCCTCCCTCCATCCTGTACTTGTGATAGGAGAAGTTGCTACCACTTATTACCCAGACAATCAAAATCCTTAACATCCCTCAAAGAGCTCCCTGTGAGACGTGTCATTAACAACAGCAGCGGCAATGATCTTGCAAGGTTGTTTCTAAAATATTTTAAATGAGCAGTTAAATTTGGGAGGAGGTATTTGAAGATTCTCTTTCTTCATAAGGATGCATTCTCATTTCTGGGGCACTTTTTCTCATTAAATTTGCTAGTTTTGTACCTCATAGATACATGCTTGTTCACAGTAGCCTGTAGATGTTCAGCTGTGAAGTGTACCATGGTATGGCAGGGTAGAGCATATAAATATTTTGACAAAACTCAACAGGGCTGCACCAGGTGTCTTGGTTACTTATGTGCCTAAGGTATTCCAAGTCAGGGGCATATATGATGTCAACACCAATGAGCAGAACTTCCATTTTCTCCCTGTTGTGCTTAAAACTGAACTGCTGTCTAGAAGAACCACCAGGGTGGAATATATATATAGTAACCTATAAGCAAGGTAAAATACATACAATTGAGACAAAAATACCTATCCAGTAACAGGGCCATTAAAATTACATGAAGTGAGGAATAAACGCAGAGAAGGGTTACGAATCTGCGACCTTCCTAATAGAAGAAAAATACTGTGGGGATAGAGAGTTTATGGTGATCTGAATAAGCACGAAGAGATTAAGGGACATGTTGGTGAGAACACCGGAGTAACCAGAGCCCACCTGCCTGCCAAAGTGGCTCCCTAAAGGACGCTGGGTGCCTGTGAGTGTGAGCTCCCACAGGAGTCCTGCTTGGCATTCCCACGAGTGTCTGGCTCTGGGAAACTGAGAGGAAATTGCTCCTAAATGGTATTCCCTTAAGGTAGTTCCTGAGAGGGCAAAAGCTTTTGAAGAGGGATGGTGGGAGGATTAAAAGACGAAGTGTTTCTGATGCACCTCTGACTGAGGAAGAAAGCTGCTAGGAGGAAATCCACTCTGAAAACGTGGAGGCAGCAGTCACCAGAAATGTGCAGTACAACCTGGCCAAACCTCCCATCCATCCCAAGAGAATCTGTGATGAGAGAATCCGAAGTCTGGAGCCTGGAGCCCACAGGTCTGAGCTTCACCAGCACATGGACATCCTGCGTGTTGCTGAAACGCAGCTGAAGGGGCTGATAATGGTGCTTAATAACAGAGCTGGAAACACAAGGTCTAAACACAGCCAGCAACGCTAAGAAGGAGCTGTAAGAAATGTGGTTGCAGCATAAAGGCAAATGTTGCTGAGTGCATCCTCTGCAGGGTCACGATAATGAGGAGCCAGCTATCCCTCCTGCCATATGTCCCAGCATCTCAGAAAGAGCATAACAAAAAAAGGGGAGGAAAGGGAAAGGGCTGTGTGGTCAGCGGGCGGGGTGAGACCCCCACCTCTCCCGGCTGCTTATCGGCCGTGGCAGAGACGCAAGCCCTCCTTTCACAAGGGTGTGTAAAGTGGGCTTCAAAGTGATAGCAACGGAACTAACTGAGAAATGTCTCGCGAAAAGAACTAAAAACAAAACCCTTCTTATGTCTCTGCATCCTTCCTGAGCACACAGTTAGTGACGTGTGGCCCTGCATAAAGAAATGTCCATGTTAAGCAAGTCACTTTTGAGGCTCACGTTTGCTAACTGTCAGGAAACATCTTCTCTACATCTTTCTGTCTGCAAGGGCCAATGTATAGTTAAAAAAAAGAAAAGGGAATGCACAGAGTGAGCTAAGCTCTGGGAAACTCGCATGTGAGGATGGGTGAATGGATGGCAAGGTAAATAACTCAGGAGTGAAAAGCTGCTTAGTCTTGTGCCACGATTCTTGTTTCTGTTTTTGTTTTTTTTTCATCTTCAAGCCATTTCTTATGTAGAGAGTTGCAGGTGAACATGCATTTTATACAACTTGAAAAAGAGAGAGGGCCAAATTCACCACTGGTCTAACTCCACTGACTGTGGAAATTGTGCCAACATCAGTTTAGGTCAGGCTCTGCCCTCCAGAGCTAATGACCCAAATAAACTAATGACCCAAATAATCAGCAAGTTGCTGATCATGTTCACCTCCATGGCAGGAGGAGCTGAAGGGGCTCTGCAGTTTCACGAAAGCCACAAATATTATGAATGGGGCCCAAACAAGAGTGATTCTGAGGAGGGAAAGGGTTCTCAGAGCTCTGAAAGTGGGAGAATATTCTGTGAGAGAGGGAGAGAAGGGAGATTAAAAAAAAAAAAAAACATGTGAAGAGAAGGGCATTAGAAGACAGGAATATAGGGAGAAGAGTTATGGAACAAGATGCTGTCTGTGATAAAGGCCAAAAATGCAGCTGGAATGGGATTAAAAGAAACTGCTTGTTTTACCACCATCCAACATATCCATTTGCAATCTGAAAGGATAACATATATGGTCCTTCCATTAAAAAATAATAAAAAAGAACAGTAATTGTAATAGTCATAACTCCAAGAATTAACCATGCTACCTTCTAGCTTCTGTAAGCACTTGTCTGGTTATATCTTATATATTTAAGAAGATCAATACTTGGTGAAGACTTCCAAGAAATGTTTGTGAATTAAAACGACCTTGTTATCTGTGAGATATGATAAGTTGGTCTTATATTAAATGCTCAGGATTTAAGCACCGGCACTTTGTGAGCGTATTTGGGTATGTGTGATTTAGCGCCACTTTGCAAGCACAGACCTGTTAGTGTGCAAGGCAGAGCTGAATCAGTGCTTAGTCGGGATCATAAGAACAAACAAAGCTGAGAATTAGTTAAAAATGGGAAAGCTGGTGGAGCATGTACAAAAAAACAAACAGTTGTGGGAGTGAGAGAAGCTACCAGGTGACTTGCTGAAGGCGATAGTTGTATGAATCCTGACAAAAGGAGATCCTGCTGATCAAAATAATTATGGAGATATAAGCTTATGTCAGTACTGAGAAAAATTCTGATGAAAGTCAGAGTCAGCACATCAAAGCTAGTTTTAGAGGGAGTAGTGGGAGAAAAAGAGTATGGCTTTGGATCAGGATGAAGTTGCATTAATCAGATATTCATACTTTGATAGTTGATGGAAAAGAGCAAGAATGAGATTTAAAAATGCTTGTTTCCTTCATGTTCTAAAAGCATTTTACTTGATTTGGAGGGAGCCATTACAGTTTGCAGCAAAATGATAAAACGTTCAGAAAAATGGGATTGGTGGCATACATGCTATGAACTCCTGCAGTGCTGTAGTAATTTGAAGAAAGTTAAGCACCTGCTTCAAAACAAGTTTGGATTGAAATAAGAGCCTATGAATTCAGCCATACTTTTAAATATGTGCTTCAAGTAGACATTAAGATAATGAATGAGTTGAAGCATGTAACAATGGAAAGGTGAAAGCTACCGTTGTGCAAATAACAGACCAAATTGCTGCAGTCAAGTTAGGTCTGTAATATGTCAAGAAGAGAGAGTGATTTCCTCTTGGAAAAGAGGACAAAGCAGGTAGAGGAGAGCATGTCAAATCAAGGTTTGGGACTGCCTACAAGGGAAAACTATGACAAGGAGGAGGGATCCTGGAGAAAAGACACAGATGAGGGAATGCCGAAGACTCTGATGCACACACATCGCTTTGAGGTGGCCAGGGCAGACTGACCTCCAGCCACAGGGATGGATGTTTCTTACAGCAACGTGACAGTGTAAGCTCCAGCTAGACCAGAATGTTACACTGCTCTAGCTAGACAAGGGTGTTAAGCTACTCCTGAGTCTGCAAAAAAATCAGCCAGGAAAAAGACATATTAAAGCCCCTGCCTTGGCCGAATTCCAACTCACTTAATTACAATCTGCCTTTTTAAATCCCTCCCTGAAGTTTCAGCTGGATAACATATTCTTCCCTACATGTCCTATGAGGCTGAGTAATGTCATAGCCCACTTCTGTGCTATCACTTGCACATCATTTGCCAGTTTCTGTGCACAAACCTTAGGTTAGGTCAAGTTTGGGAAAGTCATCGGACGTGGAGTGTGCTTGGCAGACCAAAGATGATGAAGCCATAGGAAAAAATCAGTGGTCACTCTGCTTCAAACCTCTAGTGTACTTATTTTTATATACAGAAATATGCCTCTAAAAGTTACTCATTCTCACTCCCTTTCGGACTCAGACTCATGACTGTAATGGTATAAAACTGAGCCCTTCTCATTCATGATAGACTCAACCCTATATGACAGATCTCATCACCCTGGGGACCTTGAACTGTCCAGTCCTGGGCTGATTGTGATTACAAGTTCTGCTGCATCCACTTCTGCTCATTTGGAGCACAGAAAGGATTGACTGCCCCTACAGGAGGCCGTAGACGAAGATGTTTTACACACCAGCGTACGTAGCGCACAGGCAGTGCAGACTGCCATACAGTTTTTCTTCCTGTAGGAAGAGATTTCTATAAGAATGCCTTGGAAGCGCATTCTGCTCTTAGTGATGGGCGCCTTTTATGTAGATGCCCTGCTGAGAAGAACACAAGAGCATTTTGGAAAGCCCTGTGCTTTCTTTATGGTGTTCTCCTGAGCTGGACAGGTCAGACGGGACCATTCACGACTGCTTCGTGTTCGCTGCAGAGAGGTAATTGCTGTTCAGTACTCAGATCCTCTCTGAGATTCCCCCCGGCCCCTCATTTAAACTATTAAACGGAGGGTTTAAAAACAGATTTAACAAACAGCTCTTGCGCTCTCTCTAGTGGTTAAGTTACAAATTACATTTAATATCACCTTTTCCTCTCACCTTTGCAACCTGCTTTTAATTAATAAATTGTTTGCAAAAAATGAGCTTCTGAGTTTTTTGTTTTGCTTTGCTTTTAATAGTGGTTATAATTTGTTATTGGTCACTATACTTTTCACTACACAAGGAATAAAGAATGAATCTAATATTGCCTAATATTGAGTTACTCATAGCACTAGTTATCTTCTTTTTCCTTGGCCAACAATCAGATCTTGGTTTCATCTTACTCGGTGTTTGGAAAGGCCACCGGGCACTGAAAATGCATATTATCCACAGATATAAATTCATTTCTTACTGCATATTTTCCCCCCTACTTCAGGTCACCTTACTAAAACTGCCCATTCAAGCTCCTCCTAGAAGCCCTGAAAGTATGTCACAGAGAACGATCATTTTCATTTTGTGGAAAAGCAAAGTTCAGAAAGAACTAGGTGACCCAGTTATGGAAATCTGGCAGATCCAGGACCAAAGGACAGATTAAAGCGAAAAGCAAGCAACAGACAGTAATGACAACAGGCTGTGTTTGTTTGGAATAATTAATAGATCACAAGCTTCTGTCCAAGTGAACATTTGCATGAAATCTTATTTGCAAACCTTTTCAAATGTTAATGCTTCAAATGTTAATGCAAGCTCTCTTGCAAAAACTAACACTGCATTGGTTCACAGACACATATTATTTGAATATTTTGGAGTTTTTTGCCTACTCATTGTTTAGTTAAAGACTATCTTCTTGTTTGTCTGGCTTCCATGACATGGTTATTGCCTTCATCATCAGCATCATTTTACTTAATCATCATCAACATCATTTTAAACATCAGTTTACTTTTCGAATAATCCGGAGGACCTTGGAAAGTTGCTCCAGTAGCAAGATATACAACAAAAATACTGGGTTATTTCAGGTGCTTTTGAGTACTGTAACTCCTGTACTTACTCCAGATCCCACATTTTGCACATTTATGTTACAGTACAATATTCATTCATTGCAATTGAGGCAGTATTTCTCTTCCTTAACATAAGAACTGAGTCATAACCTGTCTGCAGATAATGGGACGTCTGCAGGCTCTGAGCTCCGGGCCGGGCCAGCCGGAGCAATGAGCACGTTCAGCATTGCTCTAAATTACCGCAGCCTTTTCTGACTTCCTGGCAGCGGTTCAGAGCTGCAGAATAATTGGAATTTGGTGCTCTCCTTTCTCCAGTCTCATCTTTCATTTGCTCCAAAGACCTCGAGCTCCTCGGTAGACCATTTCTTTCACAGAAGGGGCATTCCCCTGAGAGCCATTCTGGCCCACTTAAGAGCAATAGGAGGTATAATCTGATATAATTTCTCTGAGTTGCAATGCTGTTTCTTTCCAAGAATTTTGCTGCTCAGCACATTCTCAAACTCAGTGAATTACTTAGAATGGAAAGAGATTCTCTCCAGCTCGCAGCTAGACTGGGGCTGGCTCCCTCCCTAGCAGTCACTCTGCGCCCTGCTGCCAGCTATAGGTCTTGGCTCTTGCCGTGAGCTCTTTCGGTCTAGATTTCAAGCCCCCCATCCCCAGATGTTGTTTGTTACAGAAACAGTGATGGTAAATAAAGCTTGACGTGCCTGTGAGGAATTGTATGTGTCTCAATGTCATGCTTGTAAAAAGTTTCTGTTAACTTCCAAAATTGCACTCCCTGATAATTTTTCATGACTGTCCATAGCCTTAGGTTGATGACCATTTATTTCTTATTTCTCTGTTATTAAGTAATTAAAACATGGTATAGTTAATTTTACTTTCTAATCAGTTAATTATTCTGTCATTGCAATTGTTACAGTGTAACATGTTATTATTGCAATATATTAGCTACTAATACCAGTGACTCAATTTTTTAAAAACCTTAAAACTTGTCTGGGTCCTGAGGCAAAGTAGGAGTGTGCTCCAGCCTCCTTAGGCAAAGATATTCCTGAATTTTTTATTTCCTTAGCTGTACTAGGTTCTTATCCTGCATGTTTATAATGCACTCCAATAGCTGCCTGATGAGTAGCTCTACTGCTCTACAAAGACATTTATAACCCATTCATCACTGGGTTGCCGGGAAGCAGAATTGCAAAGTGGACCTGAAGAATTTTAACTTCATTTCATCACTCTGCAGGAGACACCATTCCAAAAATGATTGACTACAGTCATGTGAAACTACCAGAGAGCAGCAAAATCAGAGCTGCTCCATGAAGGGAGATGAGCCAGGAGCAGAGGAAAAGCAGAACACAAGGGCAGTGTCTCACTGACAAGTGCATAGCTGTAACAATGGCATATATATAATATATATATGTACATTATATATTTGGTTTTTAATATAAGCAGTACTTTTTCTTCAGAGTAACTCTACTTTAGCATAAGATCTTCCCTGAAGAGCCCAGTTGAGCTTCAACTCTTGTCATTACTGTGAGAAAGATCAACCCATCCTTCTTGCCTGGACTAGAGATATTTTATACTAACAAGGAGAAAGGCTTTCTGTATTCTTTTCTCCCACATGTACATTGCAAAATGTATAACCCTATCGATTGTGAGGAAATGTTGTCTATTTTCTTTTTATATTCTAAACGGATTGATAAGTAGATACCACAACAGTAGGTAGACAGATAGTCAGATGATATTTAAATATAGCCTGTATGTTGAGCACCTAAAATTCTACCTGCCTTCCATGAGAACTTCAGTTCAGTTCAGAATCTTTGAAATCTCCCTCAGAATCTTTGAAAGTCATTTGTACTTAAATATGGTATTAAAAAACATAATGGCTATCCTGTGGTTTTCTTTTCTTTTACTTCACAGTTATACTGACATGAATCAAATATGGCACTATGGAACTGTCCTATACAGCATGTATTTGTCCCATGTTGGCTGCATAGATTTAAAACACCGTTGGTCACAGCAGCTTCTTGTTCTTTTAGTCATTCTTACCAAATATACTTCTATTTTCTATATAGGAATACTCTATGCATTATTAAGTATTTCTTTCTGCTTGTGCTGCACAGATACCAAGATAGCAAGTGTACGTGTAAGATAAAGTCCAAGATAAGTAGGTCAGTATAAATAGAGGGGCATGTTCTCATCTCAATGCACAGAGAGTTATACATGTCAACACTAATTGTTTTCTGATTTGACAATGGAAAGCTAGTAACAAGAATTGGTAAATATTGCAACTGAGAAACAAAATTCAAGCAACAAGTAGGTCTAGCCACCTGCAGACTGAAGTTGTTTACTAAGTCTTTCTAAATTAGAGATGTTAGAGATGCTCTGCCTTGGCCCATCTGAAGTCCGAAGTGCTTGGAAAATCAAGGAAATGAGTAACAGACAATATAAAACTGTCAAAACCAAAGTGTGTTAAACTATTTAATTTCCTTTTATGAAGAATATAACGTGGATAGAGGAGAAGCAGACAGTGTGATATATCTGTCTTTAATAAGTCTTCTGATATTATCTCACACATTTCATAAGCAAGCTAATGAAATGTGACCCAAATGAAGCTACTGTAAAAGTGTGTGCAAAGTTGGTCTACTAAAAGAGTAATTGCTAGTGATTCCCTGTCGAAATGAAAGGAGGTGACAAGCAAAGTATAAAAGTAAAATTGGAATTTGTTAGGTTTTCATGCTATTTCTTATTTTCATGATGACCTAGATAGGATGAGAAATAACAGCAGCAACACTGGAGGACAGGAGTTCTAAGGTCTATAAGGTCTATAGTTTAGACCTGGGTGGGAAAGGTAGCCTAAAGGAGCTATCAAGGCAGATGTTAGCAGGTTATCCTGCGACTAAACCTTATCCTAAGCTTAGTTTGTCCCGCACCAGCATGATGAGATCTATAAAAGAGCCATCTCTCACCCTCTCTCATCATGTAGTTTTTCTCAAATGTAGTTGTCCTTTATCTTTCTGATGTATGTGATACCTTGGATGGTCCCGATGTGCAGATTGGGGATCATGAGGTTTGATTAGCAGTCTACAGATTCACCGGCAATTATATGTCATGAAAATGAATAAATTGTGAATATAATTAGGGAAAAAAAGCATTTTTAATAACTATACATGGCTGAAGAAATCCTAATTCTTAGGAATTTACTGGGGAGTTGAGTGGGTGGGCAGTGATTGGATGTAGCCTTCTAGTCACAGAACTGCTTGGACTCCCCCATCCATAGATTCATAGGCATTAAAACAAGGAGTCTGTTAGAGATATTACAAGCCTCATGTTACTCATTTCATCGATAGTGCCATCATTTCTGCTTGCTAAACATAATGCTTAGAAATTTATTCATGTGTTTTGAGCTGGAGGCAACAAAAGATGGAGATCCTATCACTGCTCTGGATGGCTTGTCCCAGCTGTTAATCAGCGTCACTATTAAAATATCCCCATTTTTCAATTTCAGTCTGTACAGCTGTCAGGGTCCTGAGTGCCGTAATGAGCCTTAATTGCCCTGACCAGCTTCACCTGGGGCCTCCGCGCCGCCTCCCCTGCCCATGGGCCCATGGACCTTATTTTAGCTCGGGGTTGGGAAGCTTTGCTGGTTTGGATGCATTGATGTTGCTGGAGGACTGGCTTTCTGCCTTGGTTTTGGTGCCAGGGCCTTCTCTGATGCCCTGGACTCTCAGCTGGTGCGGCTGGGCTGCTCTCTTTCTCTCTCTCTCTTTTTTTTTTTTTTTTTTTTTCCTTTGGGAAAAATATGTATAGAAAATTCTTCTGGATTTCAGTGTATATCACAGCACTATCCTGTTTCTTCACCAGTGAGAAATAACTACCAAATTATTTGATATCAATTATAAATACAAAAAGTTCTATGGAAGAGTACTTTACAGGGTGGACAGGTACAGAGTTATCTGGATCATGCAGTAAGCTTGATGCATCTGAATGAGATAACCCAGTCAAATGGGAGTTCATGAGTAGCTTTGAGCCACTCTCCAGTAAAGAGCCTTTCCTTTAGTATTTATGACCTATCTACATTCTTCATACATGTAAGCTTAGTATATTAAAATTCACTTGATTTCTGTTTTGCATATAGCTTTTTCAGTAGTGTCCTATCCTAAGTATTTATTTCTGTAAGATGAAGATGATCTTTTTTTTGTAAAAGGACCAAAGAATTACATTATATCAATAGAAACAGAAGCAGGTTTTATAATGATTTCTCACAAATAAATATATGAATAAATTATCATTTAATCAATAGTTTGCAAGATTGAGTTGGAATTGCACTTATTTTGAACAAATTCTATTAGACGTTGCTTAATCTTCTTTGAACTCAAATCCCTGATTCTAGAACTAGTATGTTAAGCACAGATATGCTTAATCAGGTTCTTCCTCGACAGGCTATTTTCTGAATTTTATCGATCTTTCTGCTGCTGCCTTAATGTTTAACATTTATGATATAAAATTTGTAATTTCAGTTTATTTGGAGAACAGTGTCTACTGAGCTTTTAATCTCTATTTGAAGAGGCACTTATTTTGTCTATGTTTCCTTTTGTTATGGAAAGTTAGCCAGCCTGTGGGTTTAGATAGAATGGAAATTTCTGTTCTCTGAGTGCATTCCTTTGGGAAAAAGAAACCTAAATAAGAACAAAGTGATGGGTAACTTTCTAGAACTGCCTGATAAGCAGTAGGAACTACTGCTTTTGAAGTATGCTTATTGGACGCTTCTTAAAACAGTAAACCTGAGTGAAAGTTCAAATTATATTGTCCTACTTCTAAATAGTATTTAAGCTATGGGTTTTTACTGCTGTAAATACAGTTCTCCTCTCAAAAATTTATTTATAACCTCAAAAGCAGATAGAGATACTGTTGATCCCTTCTTCATTAGTCCAGTTAAAATGTTTGTGCTACACTGTTCTCTTTTGTTTGTTGTTTCTTTTTCTAAACATAAGCCCTGCATACTAAGTCTAGGAACTGGAAATACAGGTTGGTGCTATTTGTTTGGTTGGTGTTTCACCAGTGAACTAGAATCTGCCTTTCCAATTAAGCTGGGCTACCTCTTTATCCCGGTTCTTTTACAAACATGTTGCCAATGGCACCCGGAGCCTCCTAACGTTCAGCGAGTCCAGTTAGACAACTGGACCAGTAAGCCCATGAAGAGAAGTGCAAGGTTTTGATTTTATCCTTTGTTTTAGTATTATGGATTGTATGGGGCAACCCAGGGCTAGGGAGCTATTAGTACAAAGTAGTATGCCAACATTTGGGATCGCTATGAAAAAAAATCAATTAATATAGATCAGGCCTAGATGGGCATATTTCTGCTTGATTTGCTGCCTAAAATGAAGGAAAATCTTTACCATGAACATAACATTGTACAAGAAGAGGGCTTTATTCTGGCCCAACATGACGTTTAAAATTAATTGTTACCAGTTCTCCCACTGTTGTTACTTTTACTGCAGTTCTGGAGTTCTTCAGCAAGGTAGTATTGAGGGGGGAGAAAAAAAACCTTCTGTAACTTGCCTGAGAAAAATTACTTAAACCATTGAGTCCTCAGAGTGCATAAAGAATTGCAATGGCAATGAAGAAAAAGGAGAAATGGATAGCAATGGATAGAGCTATTTTATATTACTTGGGTTTTATATTTCATGGTCAAAAAGTCTCAGTATGCTTCAAATATTCATGAAGAAAATGCATGTGATTTGGGAAGAAGATGACTTCAACTACTGTATAAGGGGCATGAAGAAATAAGTAAGAATGTAAGTCTTATAAATACGGCGGTAAGAACAAAATATTCTTGGTGAATAGGGAAAAAGGAATTACTTGCATTGCTAACAGTATTTCTTTCATGCTTTATTCACCCAACCGACTTATATGCAGTTGTGTGATTTATTACACTTGCCCTATAACCTGCTATGCAAAACGAGGCAATTTGGAAAGCAAATAATCTGATATTGCTGATAGTAGCTCAGTACTTTGTCATCTTACGTGAAGTGCAGGCCTACATGGAAAGAAAAGCAAAAGCTTCAGAAGCAATATTTACAGATGGAATAAAATCCAATCAAATATTAACTACCAGAACATGGGGTCAAAGAAAGCAGATTTCTGATGGGAGACCAGCTTGAACTACCTCACGGGGAAACAGGAATGGGAAGGGGAGAGAGGAGAGGGACAGGGCCCTTGGTGGGGCCGCCAGGGCCTCACAGCTCTTCCTTGGCTGTGACGAAGCTGGCACTGCTTATGGAAGGGCTCTCAGTGGTATCATGCAAGAACTGCATGGATCTGTGGTGGGACAGATCCAAGAACGATCGACGGTGGAAAACAAAGCCCTAAAAATACAGAATCGTCACTCGTATTGCTACAAAAGTTTTCTTCTTGAATTGGAACGAGCCACGCGGCTCAGGGGATACGGAACCGTGCAGGCTGGTGCGACACGCACCGCCCTGGCGCGGCTGTGGCCGTTCTCCCCTCACACCAGGGCTGCTGTTTTGAGGTAAAGCCCTGCCGTAATTTGTATTCTAACAATAACGTATTAAAGATGAACTGCTCCTTCCTGTTCTGTGCCTGCAGTGTAAAACAAAGGCCAGGACGGAGCTCAAATAACACGCAGGAGATAATTGCTCAAAGGAGGCTTCGGGGTTTCATCTTCCCTCGGTTTTCTCACGATTTCGAGTAGACAACAGCCCCCAGCCTGGTCGCGATACTCGGGTTCACAGGGGCCCTATCCAACATGATCTCATGGTAATGACTGAAGGAAGTTGAACAGTGGCTCTGGGTGTTCATTTGCACCGTGTACGTGTGTATTTACAGGATTATTTATTTATTTATTTGTATTTCAGGACGTTCTTCTCGACCTCCGGCCGCGCCGCCCGCCGCGCCTCACACGCCTGCGCCCCGCCTCGCTATTGTGCCGGGCGCGCGGGCGCCCTCCGCGCGCCTGAAGGACCCGCGCGCGGCACGGCGGCG
>JAUBOD010000589.1:2955173-2978205 GCA_032353885.1 Nothura maculosa
GCCGGCGCAGGCCGCGGCCTCCGCGGCCGGGCACATGGAGGCGCCGCTAACATGGCGGCGGCGGCGGAGCGGCGGCCGCGCCGCATTGTGCGAGCGGCGGGCGCGGAGCGGCCCCCCCGCGGCCCGGCACCGCCGCCAACCCCGAATCCGCCGCCCTAGAAATAACCCCACGGCTTCCCGCACGCCCTCAGCCGCGGGAGGGTTTGTCTCTTTGTCTTTCACCTAAAGCAGCTCTTTTTTATTGCAGCGTTTTTCATTTATAATTTAGCCTTTTTTAAATGAGAACCGTACATTTGATAGCAGTGGTCTAGGCTAGCCCCTGTGTGCTGTGAAATATCAGCGCTCAATTAGGTAATATAGGTGATATACAGTGAAACAAGCTGTGCTTTGCTTTGTTTCTGTCAGTAGGCGTGCAGTGTGGCTTCCCACTTAAAAATTGAGCCCCCTCCCCCCATTTTCTCAAGCGAAACAATAAAAAAGGACAAGCCGAGCGCTTTTAACTCAGTTTCAGGTGTGTAGGACCTTGTTCTGGTCTGTGTACATCCAGATGTCTGTCTTCCCCTCGTTATTAGAACTTGCGTAGCTGGACACACACACACAAGTCACTGGCCCTCAGCTTCAGAAGGAATGCCAGAGCCCTTCAGTATGCCCCTCAAATGGTTTGTTCCAAGTCAAATGGTGTGAAAGGTTTGAATTATAGTCATGTACAATGCATAGCAGAATCCTCACAAAAATAGTTTCCTTGAAGGGGTTTAAAATGTACATCATCAAAATTAAATTTGGAACATGGAAAATCTTCTAGACTCTTCTTTACTTTGAAGGAGTAAAGAGGATAGGCCCAGTTTTATTGGTGTGCAAGTCAGCTTCCCTTTCCAGTTGCGTTTTTATTTACCCTCAAAAACTAGATAAATTAACGCAATTTACACCTGGTTGAGCTATTTTATTCTCTCTGAATGGACTTCTTGGTCAATTGTATGTGAAACTTCTTAAAATGGAAGTATGGAAGGCTGTTTTTTGTGAGAACAAGGTGAAAATTAGGGGTATTTTTGTCTCAAGAAGGTCCTAGTTTTTATTTTGTGTCTGTAGCTGCTGTCACTACTTTTTATAATTAGAGTGTCATAGCAGATAAGTAAAAGGAATGAGTACCATTTTTTTTTTTCTGGAAATGCTTTTGTTGAAAGAAGATAGTGAATCGAAATTCCTTTGAGAAACCTTTTGCAATGTGTCAAGTGCTTAGAAAGGAAAAGGTAGGTAACCCCTACTTAAGTGAGTTCTCAAAACACAGCTGCAATGTTCATAAATTTTTGTTAACTCTTGCATGTTGATCCTGGCCCTTTGTGAGGGGAGTCGACTCCTCTTTACCTCTAAAACAATGAGAACATTGCTGTTGCATGCTTAGGAATCTTGTACTTTTTGCCACTTGATTAATTCTTAAGTACAAAATGTTATCTTTCATGAAATACAAGAATCCTTTTGAATTTTGAATCTTTTTTTTTCTTTAATCTAGGAAGCAAACTACTGGATACAGTGTAGAGAGAAGTGGGTGAAAAAATGAAAAATGTAGTAAATTTCAGAGAAAGCTTTTGCTTAGTTGAATTCTTGTCAGAAGCTGATTGAGAAGCGAGTAGAGATGCTCTCTTTATAATTGAGAGCAAATATGAAAATACAGTTAACCTAGAAGTCTGCTTTTGAAGGATGAAAAATGATTTCCTTTTATGGAGTGCTAACTTAGACATTTTGAACTAAATTCTCTAGTGTCATGGTGCCCTTGTGAGCTTCAGGGTAAAATGGCATGATGAGCAAAATACAGTACAAAACTTAAATCTTAGTACCAAACTATTTAGAAATACTATCTTGAATGTTTTTTTTGTAGCATTGATTTGAAATGCTACATTCTCAGCTACTCTTTTCCCCTTTTAAAGTGAAATCATTTGAAACAGTGAGTTTGGCTTATGCTATAGGAGGTTCGGACAGATTGAGTTACTGTCCGTAAATATGTGTAAAAACGTGTCTTGGAAATGTCTGCATTCCCTTCCTCTAGTTAGGTTTGGAAATGACCAGAAATGCTGTGCGTTTTCTCCCTGTGTTCCCAATAGAGTAGACTAATATGTGTGCGTGGCAGGTGGTGAATGAAGGGTGATTTTTCTCTACAGGACCTTCAGACAGGCATCTGACTTGAATACCTGAGCACAAGTTTATTTAAGTAAAGTTACATGAATTTGTTGAATCGTGTTAGATGTCTGGGGTTAGAATTCTACTGTATCTACTAACATTCCCAGGAGACAATATTCAGATAAAACCTACATTTTCTTTTTTTTAGAGAGAGAGGGAAACACTCCCTAGTAAAGCTTATTGAGCTGATCAAACTCGGGTGTCTCTGTACAGTGTGGAAAGGAAGAAATGGTTTCCCTTTCACCTCATGTTTAATATACCATGAACCACGTAAAACCAGTTCTTAACCCAAATCCTTTGCATGAGGGACAAAATCTTTCATTTGCTGACATTGGCCTAAAGGTATGGGCAAGTGATAACAAAGACTGTTCTTTCTTTGGCAACTGTAAGTATGAGGTAAATGTGTTAAACTATTGGATAGAGTTTGAGCTTGATGTTTCAGTCCACACTTTTAAAGATGGCACATTCTAGCTGTAACATAAGCGGCTGTTGCTTTATCAGCCTGTCTTAGAATCCTGGGATAAGCATAGTAGGTATCCGGACTGCTTTGGAAAATGAATATGTAAGAAGCACCTCTACTGTTCTTGCACCAAATTTTTTACTGAAACAGAGTATTTGGATATTTCAGATGTGACTTGAGACAACTTCCTACCTGTTTTTTTTATATATAAAATGATTTGGATTTTCTATTGGAAGAACTAATAATCTATAGTAACTACCAGCTGTTCTTCTGGATGCAGCTAATAGTAGCAAGGGAGAACTGCTGTTGTGTGACAAGAGCATCACTGTTGCTGTTTTTGCACCATTATTTGGACTGCTTGGACGTTTGAAAATTTCTTAATGTGTCCAGAATCTGTCCTTGGTTGTGGCAGTAGCTTGCCCTGCGACTCGGACTGGTGTGCCCCATGGCCAGTTGTCCCTTTCAGTGTGGCATGATGTGTCTCCTCTCGAGGTGAAAGCAGTTGGCGCCCAGTTATCAGCCTGGCACATCAGTCTTCTCTTTGCAATCCAGCAACTGAGGAACGCAGAGAAGATTGCTGATCACAGGGAGCTACAGTCTATCGCTGCAATATGCTTCTTAAAGAAGGAACTGTTTTATGACGTCCTCTTTCTCACCTTGTCTTCACCCACATGCATGAATTGGTTCTTTGAGAATGCTAATTTAGAACTTAAAAGCAAGTACTGCTTAAGAAAAGTCCATTTGCACTGTGGAGTAGCTGAAGGAATGAGGATATTACACATTTATCTTTAAAGATGAGAAATGATTTGAGATCAAGGAATTGTAAAATCTGTGTGAAACTGCATTGAATTCTGGATTAAAAAAAATCTCTTGACGGTTGTAGAAGCCTAATGGTCATCTCTTAAAAACAAGCATGTGTATATAAAGTTATTTGATATTTGGTAATTCCTTGCTTCAGCTTTTCCTGTTCTGTTTTTAACTATTTATAAAGTGTAGGGAAGTCTGTTAACTAGGTAGTTGTGCTGATTCTTACAGCCTGAATATGACCATCTATTTTAAGTTGCTGTGGTTGCTTTGTTGTTCTGTTAATGCTTTTGTTCTGGAGAAAAAAGCGACAGGGAAATGCAGTTTTTAGGCAGTGCTGCTATATAATGTGTTTTATGGCTGGTGATGTTTTCATACTATGTAGTGGGATATGGCAATCAGAAGGTTAAGTGTAATAAAGTGAAAATAAAAGTAGAGTTGTATGGATGAACTGAAGATTGATAAAAAGGGACATATTTATTGATAACTTTTTATTCACAAAGACAAATCTCATCTTGTGTTCTAGAATTCACTTGTGTTTGTAAAAGAAACCCACTTATCAGGGAAATATCTGCAGAGAAAAAAAAATAGTTTTTTGGCAGTAGATAAAATTCATCTGTTAATTCACAATGCTTACTGTCAACAGAGAACGTATATATAAAGCTGCCAGAACTTTTAGGGGTGTCACTTGTCTCGACTTATTTGAGGTTACAGAAATACGCAAGTGATCTCATATTGTTTGGTTTTGTTTTCTGTAGTCAGTTCATTAGAGTTGCAGCTCTGCTTAAAAGGAAGGTTCCTTTGCATTTAAAAGATCCACCAGCTGCAGTTCTGCTCCCTTTGGGAAGGAGGAGTTGATCACATGGGGTTCTTCCAACACCCAGCTGTCCTTTTGGGCACATGGCCTTCCAGGCTGTGGCGAAGGCTCTGTGGGGAGCATGGGGAGAATAGCCTCTTTTGGAGGAGTAATCCTTGTATTCTGGTTTTAAGTTGTCTGAAAGGCTGCAGTCTTGGAACTGGTACTGCTTTTTGACTCGCTCTAAAACTGTTTAATGCGGAACAGATAGTGGGTGGTGGTTTTTTTTTTTTGTTGTTCTTTTTTTTTTCTCTCCTCCTTTCCTGTAAAGCTTCCCAGATAGCAAGAATATTTGCAGCTGTTAATTCAAAGTAATCTCAGTTTAAACTCAAGGCTTCTCAGTTTTTTGTGTTTCTTTTTTTGCACCTTTCTTGTACAAATCAAACCTGAAAAACCTTTTGGGATTTTAACAAATGGGGATATTTGCAAGGGATGAAGAAGAGATGAAGTGTAACCAGATAGTGAATGTGGCAACTATTTCCCTCTGCCCAACAGATTCTTAACTTTTGATTGCATTCCTGATGCCATTTCAAAGCTACTTTATCTTCTTATATTTATACCTTTTTTGAATATTTTTAATCACTTTTGAGCATTCTTTGTTCATAAATTAAACTGGTATTAGTGTGAGAATGGTATTGGAGAGCTAATAAATTCTAATATGCAAATATAAAACACATCAGTAAACTTTGTTTTGGAGTTTGAAATACTTCAGAAATTACATATATTTTAAGCAATATTGGGCAGTGAAAATAGTCCAAAATTTGAACAGTGATCCTGAAGGTTTCCCATAGAAACAAATGATAAGCCAAACAGATTTCTAACAACTCTCCTCTTCCCTCCCTCTCTCCCTCCCTCCCCATTTTTTCTCCTTCATAACTGAGCATGTATTACAAAGTTTGCTTGCTTCAGGTGGCTGAAGAGGTTTCTCTTTCCTCTTGCACACTGTAGCTTTTCTTGTGCAGTTGTGCTGATGTAGCTGCTAGAAACCATATCATTGATGTGATCTAGTTATATATAGTGCCTCCCCCCTGCTTCTGGCACCTTTTCTTTTAAGAGTTATTTTTACTCAGATCATTCCAGTGATCAGTTTAAGCAGAGCCCTGTAAATGATTGTATTAGCACAGCTGAGTGGTCAGGGATTTTTAAAACCACTATTGTTACTGAAGCTGATGTCATGTAACTGCACTTTCCCCCTTTAGACTGACATTTTTGAGGCAGTTCAGAGAAGTTAATGAGGACTTGAATGTGAAGGGAAGTATCGGTTACTATAAAGCAACTTGATATTCAGATACTTATTAAAATAAGATGCGAGGCATACTTGAACACATGCCACCCCTGAACTTACAGCCTGTGCATAGAGCTCATCTCCCAGGGAGCCCCGAGTTGCTCGAGGGGTCTGAATTGGAGCCGAAAAACGGCCGTTTCAGTCTGCAGCGCTGGAGGCTCCTCGCTCATGAGCCACTTAATAGATGATTCATGTGCTCACTCTGGCCACTTCATGATTTTTTTCTGCTGGTTTGGCTTTTATGGTTCAAAACGCGTATCCTGCAGGGCTAGCAAGGCTGAAGTTGCAGAAGGGGTAAAAACAAGAGCATCCGTGCTCCTTGCAGGCACTGCAGTAGGCTGCTAAGCAGTTTTGCTGCAGTTGTTTTACATCACTAATGCTGCTGTTAGCTGCCAGCGCAGGTTAACACAAAAGCATTACACTTTGTATTTTTGTGTAGTGCTGCATTTTCATCTTACACTGCTGCCCTTCAGATTGTAAGAAAAATACTTAGCCCTCGGAATGTTTGTGATGGGAAACCAAATACACATCTGCCTGTTCCCTGCATTGCAGCTGAAAACCTTGTAGTAGAGATATGGATCCTATAGAGAAGGAATAACTTTTTCTCCTCCCCCCCCCATTCTTAATGGCTGAAATTGACATATTACCCTTTCCTTTTAGTTGATACAATTGAATGAGAACCAAATCATCATAGGATTTACTTCAGGCTTCAGAACATCAGGTTATTTAAGAACTTGTGCACTCTCAGAACAGGTTTTTGGGATATGTGTAATCTGAAGACAGCATCATGCTGAAGTAAGACTACATGAAAAAGCTATGCAGCAACAATTAACATTAGTTTAGGGTATTTTCATCTCTTCCCTCCCTGTGCCCTCGGCCAGCGAAAGGATTATGTGCGCCTTTTGCAGCATAATTTTGCAATGTGTGTTTTCTTCAGCAAAGCTGACGTAAGTCGTGTTGTTCCAGAATTTGCTGTTCTGTCTGGCTTTTTCTTCTGTTGTTACTGTTTGTGATTGCGTTGGAAAGTGGGTCATAGAAATTGTTTGGGGATTTATTTATGCATTTGTAGACACCATTTAACCAGACTGGCATTGCCAGTCTGATTTGCTGTGAAGCCTCACAAACATTTGCACCAGTGTGATTAAGGGAATGAATCTGCAGAAATGGAGTGCCAGGCTTCAGCAAACAAGAACTTAAATTTGTCTGCAAAGCCAATTGGAGGACTTCAGCCACCTTAATCCATGGAGGCTTCAGGTAGCCTGCTTGGCGCTGCCCTGGAGCATTGGAAATAGTTGGGGTCTTCAGCCTACCTTCCAGCACTTTGCAACTCACTAGGATCTCTTGAATCTCTAAAGCTGCTTCCACTTGTTCAGTCTTGTCTGCATTGTCCAACCATGGCGCCACTTATTCTAAATAAGACTGTGTTTTTAAACTAATTTTATTTCCCGTTGTGGTAGATTTCCAATGGGTGAATGTTGTGCAGACCTTTTCTTTTGGATCTACCTCAAATTCTGGTTGCTGCCTTTGGCTGCTGCTTCACTCTTCACATATGTCCCCAGCATGAAATACCTGTATAAGTGGTACTATATTAATTGGAATTTAGGGAGTTCTTAGCTATTTGACATAGTCAAAGATACAGTACATACGTGTTAAATCTAACCTGTGAACTTTTCAAAGAAAGAAACTGTTTTGACTCTTAATGGCATATCAAAAAGACTAATTTGGTTAAAGTGTTCATTTCAACATTTCCAAAATACTTGAAACTTTTCTGATCGAGTCTTAAGATGGGCTATAGAGGTTGAGTTAGCGAGAGGGGAAAAAAAAACAAAAAAAAACAAAAAAGAACCCTGTATTTTAACTGAAATTTTTTTTACAATCAAAAAAAAGAGTGATTCTCATTGCCTTCACTTTAATGGTTTGATTTTAATGAAGTAAATTTCATGAAAATATGGTCAAGGTCTATCATCTGTAGAAGTGTTGAAAATGTAATGTTTAATTTTTACATCTGTTATCCTTATAGGTTTAATTACTTTCTAAAGCCCTTGAAATCTGTTACACTTTAAATACATGTTAAATCTGTTGCTACTTTAGGCAAGTTTACCTGTGTTTTGCTCATATTAGTGTCTTTTACAGTTATGTAAGAAAACAGATTAGAAAACTGGTTCAGCTAAAAGCTAACCTAATTATTTCTCGGTTTTCATTGGGAGAAAAAAATATCCAAGTGCTTTCCAGTGAGAAATGTTAGAGCTATTCATATGAAATGTGTTGGTAGGCATTCTTGCCCAAACGATCAGAAACTATTTGATTTCTTTATGATAACCGATACATACAAAGAATTACAGTCGTGAATCTCATTAGCAGTGGCAGAGCTTCATTCTCGGCATGCTTTTGGCTTTGTAGTGGTGTAGTGATAGTGACCTCTTACTCAGGACTAGCTTAACTCTGCCTTATGGACTAAAGTAAATGCACATTGAGATTGCGGTCCTCATTAGGCTAAGTGTGCGCTTCCTTGTAATTTTAGTGTATGTGAAGATGTATTCTGGTAGTCAAACACAAGATGAGAATATGTGTATCTGGCAGAAGTATTTTTGATTTAGAAGAGAAGTTTTCTCTGATACTATTTTTACTTGAGTATTGGATGTTTTTGTAGTGTATTGCAGCATTTATTATGCTGTCGCAGCTCATAATTTCATGAGACAAAAGAGAGCAGTAACTAGGTTTCGTTTTTATATCAACTTCATTTTTTTTTTCTTTCAGAGCAAACTTGATGACTACCAGGAACGAATGAATAAGGGAGAACGTCTCAATCAAGATCAACTGGTAAAAACAAAACTATTATCCAGATCTGTGTTCACAGATGATGGAGAAGGAAGGGATGAACTTTTTTAAAGCTTTTTTTAAAGAGTTTTGATTTGGCCTCAGTTGCCTATTTTCTGGAATGTCCCTGTTCTGTTAATAAGAAGCTGGGAATAAGTAGAGGATTTTTTGTGATATTTTGTTAATGCTCACTGAGATTAGTGCGTAAGTCAGTTGCAGTGAAAATCAGCATGTATTGTAACCTAGTACATCTGAAAAAACAATGATATCTCTGAGGTTTTTCTGGACTTTTCTCAGAAAATATGTCTAGAGAGAATTGAAGGAGCTTAGTTGCCTTGTGGCTACTTTTAAATATCATGTAGCCTGATTAAAGAGGTGGCTTAGTCCAAGTTGTAAAGAGTTCTATAAATAAGACGTATCCATGTGAATATCACAGCCATCAGTGCAGCAGATGTGACACTATAGATATGCTGGCTGAAGTGCATATGTAGCCTCCTTGGCGAGACTGTTTTCTTAAAGGTAGATTATTGTAAGGCTTGATTCAACCGCCATTTTTCCAATTATGAAGCAAATATAAATTCATTTGTATAGTACAAGCATGCATATTGGTACTTCAGAGACTTACTAGTTTGGAAATAGCCAGCATTCTCTTGATGATTTTCAACTTAAGAGCTAAGAAAAAATGTATCCTTTGACCATGGATACTTCCCTGGGATCCTGAAAAAATACCTGGGAGAACACACGCCTTAGTGATATGGAAGTCTCATCTGTGCAGTATTTTGGCCAATGAAAATCAGTATTTGAGGCATCCTTGTGACAGCTTCATTAAGGGATGGTTGTCTTTACTGCTGTCTTGCTTAGAAACAAAATATGTAGGAAGTTGCTTGTTGAAAGTATATAATGTGTTCTGTTTGTGATATGTTGCTTTTTCTTCTCTTTTAAAGGATGCAGTGTCAAAGTATCAGGAAGTGACAAATAATCTGGAGTTTGCTAAAGAGCTGCAGAGGAGTTTTATGGCTCTGAGCCAAGATGTAAGTAAAGAGCAAGTGGTCCAGTGGGTCAGCAGCTACAGTAGGAGCACTTAAGCTTCAAACTGTCTTTCATTAATGCTAGATAATGCTCTGTAGCTTCTTTACAGAAGCTGAGGTGGTCAGGATGTCTTTTGTGTTTGGCTATTTTTTTTTCTACCACATCTCCCCAAAAGATTTTTTTGAAGACTTCATAAAGACTTGATAACAAAACCAATGTATTTTGGCAAAGCATAGCTCTTGAAACAATTTGATTGTGAAACAGGGCTGTCATGCAATATTCTTTAATGCCAATAATAACTTTATTTTGAAAAAAGGAGGGATTTCACGGTCTTACTTTTCATTCATAGGATCCTGAAGGTTTTTATTTCTTTTTACAAATGTAGAGCATCAAGTCTCAGCGACTATATGTAGTATGATGATTTTCTCAAGATTTTGGTTGTCCTGTATCTTGCAAACAGTATAGAATATGTTTCAAAATTCATAATGGTCATGGATATATTAAGTGATTATGGTAAACCAGGCAGTTCCAATTACATGAGCATTTTGTGTGTGTGTGTGTGTGTGTGTGTGTGTGTGTGTGTGTGTGTAATTGCACACACCAGGAGCTTCAAGCAAAACAAAGCATGGTAGATCACTGCACTTACATTGCATGGAGGAATTAAGGTGGGGACAAGCTGAACTGTCCTAAAGAATTGGAGAATTCTAAATTTGGGAATATTACACAGCTAAGGAATTCTGGAAAGAAATGTAATTTCGGTGGAATTCCTTGTGCAGCGGGCAGGTTTAACAAGTGTATTTAGTTTGTGAGTAGACTGTGGTAATTCTAAGGGCATAAGTATCCACACGTTACAAGCTGTTTTCTTGATTGAGTTAGAAATTTATATGCCTGTAAACCATTTCTTTGCTTGTCTTGCATTAGGGTTTCACATGTTATGGATAGTTAGTCACCAAGAACTTTTTTCTTCTCAAGAAGAATGTGTTCTGAAATTTAATAACTCTGGTCAGCCAGTTTGGCTGACCAGGACTACAGGACTAACAAATCAACCCTCTGCTTTCAAACGTCCTTGCAACTTTCCCTAATGAGAGTTACCTGTCTTGATCTGAATATCTAGTCTTTTGTTTAAAAACAAAAAAAAAAAGTGATTTCAGAGAGAGAGCGTTCCTGTCACAAGTTAGATCTGCTTGAAAAGATACAAATATTCTGTAGTTACAAAGTGAGGAAGCTGTATTTTGGGTGTTAAGTACTTGAATTAAGAAAAAGATCATAAGAAATGACATGCAGGTTTAGACCTGTAGGATGAATTACTTGTCAGTCATGCAAAGAAAGAAATACAGGCTTCAAGTAAGAATATGATCAAGATCCAACACATTTGAAGATCTGTGGCTAGGACTCTAAAGTCTGTCTTTTTTTTAGACGTTTGACTTTCTTTAAAGGGTATTCTTATCTAGCAAACTACTCTGCTCTAATATTACAGTGATAATTTGCAGTTCAGCAGCAACACGCTTTTCTAGTTAACAATAAAAGATATTTCAAGTCTAATGTTTCTCCTACTAAACTCACCCAAGGCAAAGCAATTTAAAGTTCGTTTTTTCGTTTTGAGCAGATCCAGAAAACAATAAAAAAGACAGCTCGCAGGGAGCAATTGATGCGAGAAGAAGCTGAGCAGAAACGTTTAAAGACTGTGCTAGAATTACAGTTTATTTTGGACAAGTTGGGTGATGATGAAGTACGCAGTGACTTGAAACAAGGAACAAATGGGGTACCGATACTGACAGAGGAGGAGCTGACAACGCTGGATGAATTTTACAAGCTAGTTTATCCTGAAAGAGACATGAACATGAGGTAGACCTACAGTAAAGTACTTTATAATTTCCAATCTGTTAATGGCATTTTGTCCTATTACCATTTAACGATTCAGTAAGAAATCTGTTACACTCTTTTTGTTTGCTTCTAAGGTTGAATGAGCAGTATGAGCAAGCATCTGTTCATCTGTGGGACTTACTGGAGGGGAAGGAAAAACCTGTTTGTGGAACAACCTGTAAGTACATTGTCTGTGTTAAGACACATGGCATAGAATTTGTGTTAGAACTAAATTGCAGTATCTGACATCAAAGGATTTGGGCTGCTAAATATATCCCTGTGGCTTTATAGAGGAGCTGCTTTGTTTTGAACCTTATCTAGACTCTACCAGTTGCTTATGAAGTGTAAACCTACTGCACTGTGCAGTTGTTACTTACATGAGTTTGTTTCTGCTATTTCAGCAGTATTTTGGTGCTCTTGGTGCTCTGTAGCAGTTCTTTGTGCTCTGGAAATCTGTTCCCCCTGTCCCTGGATGGGAGCTTTGTCAGTAACAGGAATCAATATGTCAACTGAAATGGCCTTATTTAGTGAAATGTTCTGCTCCCTTGTATTCTCCTAGCTTAACAAAAGGAAAAAATAAAAACAAAGGGGGGAGGGCATTCTCTTTCCCTATTGTAAAGTAGAATGAATTTTAGTCCTCTTAAAATTGTGTTTATTGTATGCTGAAAAATCTGCTTTGGGTATAAGTGGAGCAGAATTGTGGAGGACAAGGAACTTAATATTTTCCTGTGATGATATAGCTTTTTCTGAAATCAAACGAGCCAATATTTATGAGATTACAGGATGCTGTCAAACTAAAATGTAAGTAAAAGCTAAGTCATCATGTCTTACTGCAAATATAACTTATCCTAAGGATGTATTTTTGAACTGTGGGGATTTTAAAATCTCCAGTTCGAAACATACAAAGTTTTAAGGCAGATTGTCTCTTTCTCTCTTTTTATTTTTTTTTTTTCCTTAGGGTCAAATAGGTAACAGCTATCTTAGTTCTTAATTTGTTTGTGGCAATGTAGTAATTCTGTTGAGATGTCAAAAGCCGTCCTTATTTTCTTGGAAAGTGAGGTGATAAGTAACAGTTGTAGTGTGAGTTACTTAGGAGTCATAAACAGAGGGTTGTACTGTAGGATGGCCTTAATGGTAATAAGAATTTTATTGTGACATAATAGGAATCCCCATTTTGTTTTTATATACTGTTGAAATGAAAGGTATGGGGAGGCACCAAATTAGTACCTGTTGTTTAATGTTCATTTTACAAGAACTCAGATGAGTCCCAGGCGGTTGTGATGTTAGGTCACATTTTGTAGGCTGTCATTACTGGGAACAAGGAGAGAGGCACCACGAATGTTTGAAGGGCTGGAGGGAAGGTGTGGGGGCTGCTCTCAAGAAGGAGACGATATGTGCTCCTTAGGGAGCCAGTCATTCTGTTGCTTGATAAGGTTGCCCTGAATATGTGTCTAAATTGCAAGATGAGCTTTCAGTGATGATGTTGGCAGCCATTACAGGTTTCCTTTGTCCTGTAACCGGAGATTAATTTTACTGTGTTTCTGTGCACTTTTGTGCTTGTCTATTGATGCAAATAATGAGCATCATCACTTGCCAAATGTGGATTATGAATCTTCATTTTCAGTCTGTGTTATTTTTTGTTGGCCCTGCTGCCTGGCCAATGTGGCTGCATTCAGCCGTGGCCAGGATACCTGAGACACGGAATGCAGGTTCCTGCTTGTTTCACTTACAAAGCCTGTTCAAAACCACTTACCTTAGCAGGGAAAAGCCCACAGACATGCTGCTTTTGTAAATTTGTTTATTCTGATGCAGTTAACCTACAAGGATTTAATGCCTTAAGCAAATAAATAATAATAAAGCTTCCAGGAAATTATGTAGGTTACAAAGAAATTGTTACAGTCAAAACTTCAGCTTCATAAACTTAACAAACTCAAAAATGAACAATTGGGGTTTTAAAAAAAAAAATTTTTTGAAATAGCAGTAATAAAAGCATAGTGATTAAACAGGTGATTTTTACCCCACTTTGAAGTGTTTTGCAGATTTGCAGAACAATGCTGTGTATTGTTATTATTGTCCTTGCCCTTCAGATTTTTCTGATCCAAGGTTGTATTTTACAATCTGATAATATAGATGATACTTCTGAAAGAGTAATGTCAGTGATCAGCTCAGGACAACTACAGCTAACCAGCAAATGGGTAATAAAACGTGGGATATTTGGAGGGGAAAGAAAAAGATAGTTAGAATTGATTGTTCATTAATCTTAAATTATCTTTTCTCAGATAAAACTCTAAAGGAGATGGTTGAACGAATTCTTCAAACAAGTTACTTTGATAGCACCCACAACCACCAGAACGGATTGTGTGAGGAAGAGGAAACAGCACCCACACCTGCAGTGGAAGATCCTGTAGCAGAAGCTGGTAAGCTGGATGAAGATCTGTTACAGTTAGTCTACAGTTTGTGGGCTTGTGCTGGTCCTGACTTCTAGTTCATCAGATTGATTACTCTACAATGCAGTTTTAAGTGCCAAAGAACATATCTCCAAGTTATTGACATGTAGAGCTTTACATGACCGTTTATTTAAAAAAAATGGTTTATCTTTAGTATCTAAAATTAGCAAAGATAAAAGTTCTTATTCTGATCACATGAAGCTTTTTGCTTTGCAGTGGATCCTTCACAGTCAGTCCTTTGTTAAAGGGAAGAGTTATTTGCAACATCCTTGAAAAAACTTGAGAGTATAGATCAAACTCTTCTCACTTTTTCCTCTTCAGTGTTAAGTGGGATGTTTTTTCCTTTTGAAAGTTTGTCAGAAGGCAGATTTTCCTTACTGTATTTTCCTTACAGCTTACTTCAGTAAGCTTCCAGTATTAGGTATTAATGTCACTGAGAGTAAATATATGTTTGTTTAATCATATACCTAGTTGTACTCCTAGTACAGACACTTGACCTAACTGTCCATAGTACTATTCCTGATGCTTTTTTGGTAAAGCAGTAGCTACAATACTATAGCAATAACTACTTCAAAATGGACCACGTTTCTTCAGAATTCAGCTTCTACTGGGAGAGGATGTTTTTATCTGATACCTCTGTATCTTTTAGGTCTGTAACAGGCTTGTTTGCTGAAAATGCTCTGTTTCTCTTACAGAACCTGATGCAGCAGAAGAATTTACTGAACCAACTGAAGTTGAATCAACTGAGGTATTAGTCACTGGAAAGATTGTCACTTTGTACAGTTTTAATGCTACATACTTTTACTTTCATTCCCTTTCTTATTTTTATTTTAGTATGTAAACAGACAATTCATGGCAGAGACTCAGTTCAGCAATAGTGAGAAGGAACAGGTAGATGAGTGGACAGTTGAAACGGTTGAGGTAAGATCTTGTGCACTGCAGGTAAAATTGCAATCCCCGTTTCCGCTGAATCACAACTCATGGCAGGTTTTAGTGTTGTGCTCTCTCCTTCTCCCCCCTCCCAGTCCTTCTTTATTTTTTATCCCTATATTTAAATAGGCTTGGGTATGACCACTCATTCTGCAGTTAGGTATTAGCCCAGGTGCACCTAAAATGAGTGTGCAGGATAGCTAGGTTTGTAGCGAGCTTATATTGTACAACAGTACCTTGAAGGAATAATGTTTTTGGAGACTTAAGCCAGACCAAACAAACAAAATCCCAAACCACTTTGCAGATAGAGGACTTGAATTGAGCTATGTAGTTGCAGAGAGCACAACATGGTTGTGCATTTATGCAGTTCCATGGAGAGACTGCTGAAAATCTGTCTTTTCAACTCATCTCCACTTGGACCTGCATATACACTAAATTCTCTCTTAAGATATACCCAAATGTACTTCTCATCTTCTTGTTTTTAAGAAATAGTATTCTTAGGTTAAGTATGATCCTTACACATAAGTCATCTCTGTAGCTTTTTTCATGAAGTAGATTGAATAAAAAGATCGAAACAGAACCTGTTTATTGGCAACTTAATAAGCGCAAGTTTATCCTTTTTTTGTTTATCCTAACATCATGATTAGACTCTTTCTAAGTATCTTAGACATAGCAAGACTAAAGGAATAGACCCTAAGCAATTTCCTTCAACATAAAAAAGAGTTTTGAAAAAGACACTAAAATATGAAGCATCATATGAGGTATATAACTGTATAGGAGTTGAGTAGCTGCAGGTTTTTATAGGAGTTGAGTAGCTGCAGGTTTTAAAGTATTTCAGAAAGGACTTTTTGTGCTTGCAGTGCTTTCTTATTTAATTTCATAATGGTGAATATTCAGCTTTTTGGGGACTGTGTAATACATAAAAGCAGTTGGGCATGCTTGTTTTCCACTGCAGGCAGCCCTAGGATATACTTCCATGGGAATTCTCCAGAGAGCCTCT
The DNA here is from genome assembly GCA_032353885.1 of Nothura maculosa. Lineage (NCBI taxonomy): Eukaryota > Metazoa > Chordata > Aves > Tinamiformes > Tinamidae > Nothura > Nothura maculosa. The sequence continues at coordinate 2,970,837 of JAUBOD010000589.1, forward strand.
CTTTAGGCAGTAGTTGTGCATGGAATCTTTTAAGAGGAATGTAGGTACAGCTAGGGGAAACCTAGCTGTGAAAGGGCATGCTGTGCTGTGAAAGGGAAAACCCGCTTCAGCTGGGCAGCTGCTGAATGGATGGTTAGGAGGGATTTCAAGTTTACAGACCTGTCGTCATTTGTCGTGGCTGCTGTACTGTGTCCATCTTCTGCAGTGTTAATTAGAAACCAAGTATTTTATGTAAGTTTATTTTGAACTTTCAAGTGTGTGTATGCTAGATAGCGTCCTATATAACTGTAAGTTTAAGGGTTTCATGTTTTTGTGGAAGATTATTAAATTGTAGACTTCAGAGTATTTAGAATGCTTTCTGGCAGTAGAGAAACTGTAGGCAGGTTATTTACAGGGATTCTGTTCTTAAAAGGCAGGGAATATGAATGCAAGATCAAAGTGGCGTTTCTGTGTTATGGATATTGCCTAAAGAGCAGAACAGGAATGTCCAAGTGCTGCTCCTTCTGCACCTCAGCAGTCCTGCCAACTGTCTGTGTTTTCAAACAACTTGATGCCAAATGTTTGCAGAGTTTCTGTTCAGCTTTCCTTGTTACTCTGTTACCTTTGAGGTTGTATGTGAAAGCATCCCGCTGTTACTTACCTTCCGGGCCAGTGCTGCAGTATGTCATGTTAACTCTGTCTGCCTTTCTGCATATAATGAAGTTCTTGCCGTTGTTCAGTCTCTTAGAGCTTCCTTGACACTATGAGCTGTGTCTCTGTACCTTGCCTACGTATCATTTATTTTTCCTCATGCAACCCTCCTATGATTTGAGAATCTTTTCCCCTCCCAAACAGCCCTGCTTGCTGTTCTCTGAAAGCAGGTGAGGTTAGAATAAGACAAATCAAATGTGGCCAAGGAGACTTAGGATTATAGAAGTTGTGAGAGTGATGCACAAATCCACACTGGACTGGCATCTTATAAAAAAAAAATTGCAAACGAGACTATTCTCCATACGTGGGGTCTTCCTGAAACTTGAAATTTGCAAATGTAGACAATGGAAGGCAAACGAATTCTGCTTTAAAAAAATCCTCTTAATGTTGAAATTAAGAAAAAAAAATAGTTACCGCTGTTCCTAATGGAGAATAATTATCAGGAAAGCAAGTATGTTGCTGACTAAACTTTCTGATCCAGTGAAGTGTCCAGACCATTACCTGGGCATACTGAGGTGACTGTAGGAGAATCCTTTTCAGGAATACTGTAATAATTACCTACTTAATGAATTGAAATATGGATTATGAATTATCATAAATTACAAAAACTTAATCATTTTATCTCTATTCTGTGCAGTGTTTGGTGAAGCTCGAACTGAAATTTCAGACAACTGCTTCTTTCTTACTAGGTTGTAAATTCGCTGCAGCAACAGACACAAGCAACATCTCCTCCAGTTCCTGAACCTCACACGCTCAGCACTGTGGCCCAGGCAGACCCTCTCGTTAGAAGGCAGCGAGTGCAGGACCTCATGGCGCAGATGCAGGGCCCATATAACTTCATGCAGGTACGATGCGCTCACTGTGCTGCTATGAAGATGGAAGCAATAGACAAAATAGTATTTTCTGTCTGTCAGTTGTAATTGAAAGAGCCTGTTACTTGCTATTTTAAATAAGCAGAAATCTTGAAAACCCTGGACTGCTGTACAGCCAAGTTCTCGTTCAAAGTCCCAAATTCATGCTGCTATGAAAGTGCACTTCAAATGTTACTGAACTTGAGTTATTTTTTTTGGTAGTAACTGAGAAGGCAGAAAATTGTGGACCAGTAGATGCTATAGCCTGTCCTACTTACTGAGACCAGCTCTAAAATACTCTGTTCTTTAAGCTGGTTTTATGTTTTCTTGAAGGCTTTTATAACATAAAATTTGAATAGGTCCTCTTAGATTGCTTCTCAGAAGTTTTCCAAACAAAAGGGTTTGCTGAGGTTTCTAGCTGATCTGCTTCCAAAATTAGAAGAACTGGAAATTGGGAAATAACTGGATGCCCGAAGGAAAAAAAAAGAAATCTTTCTCATCCAGAAAACAGAGTAATCAAAGAAAGTAGTTGAGTGAGGCAAATATTTATTACATTCCTTTTCTGCTAATATGTTGACTTTAGTCACACTAGCTACAAAATGAAAATGCTAATTTGGAATGAAGAATGAAGAACAGATTATCTGTTCTTCTGTCTGACCCTTAAAACCTACCTCTAGTTAATTTTTTCAGTTAAAAAGTATTTGTGGACAATTTTCACTGTGCTTAGCTATCTGTGATTTTTTTTTAATGTTTTGATTTAAAGTCATCAATAAAACCAGCAACTATACAATTTTACACTTGCTTTACAGTGACCTGATTATAGGCTGAAAATCAGTATTTTTCAAGTGCAGTAAACTGGATCTTTATCTAATTTTTCAGGATTCTATGCTGGAGTTTGAGAACCAAGCACTTGATCCTGCCATTGTATCTGCACAGCCCATGAATCCAGCACAGAATTTGGACATGCCACAGATGGTTTGCCCTCCAGGTTTGTAGTGGTAAATGAGCGTTTTGAGGAGGCTTGCACATCATCTGTAAGAAATGCTTCAATTACTGTTACATAGCAAATGGATTGTCACAGATGATATTACAGAAATGTTAAAGTGCATTTTTCATGACATGCACTCGTACTTTTGAGACATACTATTTATAGACCCATGATTCTTATTTGCTGTTGTGTTTTCCTTAGAATTTTCAAGTCATTTTTTTTAAATCACTGAACTATATCTTTTCTTAAACTTCTGTTCTAAAATAGCTAAAATATGTTGAATAATTTAGGAAAAAAAAACCACTGAGGTGATACCTGTTACTTTGTATGTAACTCTTTCACGGTAGAGAGGCTAATCACTTCTATGATGATGAGTTCATGATGATCATCATCAAATAGTATTGCCATCTTATTTAATGTTCTTTAAAAGGCTTTATTTTACTACATAATAAGTACAATTACTTTACTTTAGTTCATGCTGAGTCAAGACTTGCCCAGCCTAATCAAGTTCCTGTGCAACCAGAAGCTACACAGGTAATGTGTTTAATATTTTGCCTTTTTAATTGACTTGCATCTTGCATAATATAATAGAATTTGATTCCTGAGTTCGAGAAGATGAAAGAAAAGAATAAGTTTCTGATTTGGGGTAGTGGTGTGCTTTTTTGGTGTTGTTCTTGTGTTTTTTTTTTTCCCTTTAATATCTCTTGAGCATGGTTACTGCATAACATAAACCTTGTGTTTGTGTTTAGTAGCACTTAGGAAACAGTGCATATTTTCTGTAACGGAGGCTTATCAAGTATTGCCCCTTTTGGAAAACGGAGACTCAGTGCTGAACTCTGGAGTTTTTTGAGAAGACTGCATTTAGAATTAGAGGCCTTTTCAACCTGAGGGCACAAGCACTAAACTACCTCTACTGCTCCTTTTAAACGTTCAAAGAGGTGATTCGAGCATTCCCAGCACTGATGATCCGTTTCCTTTTAAATTTCCCTGCAGTGCAAAGTCCTGGACTTCATTGGCTCAAGTTCTCACTGGGTGCTATGCAAGGGAGTATGTTGTCTTTTTAACTAGAGAGGGTCCTTCATTCTGGAGTTCTCTGATACTGCTTTCCAAGCTCTCTGTGAGCCTCACCTCACTTTCTGTGGGCCTGGGGGTTTATTTTGGCAGGTTCCCTTGGTTTCCTCTACAAGTGAGGGATATACAGCCTCCCAACCCATGTACCAGCCCTCCCACACGACGGAGCAGCGGCCACAGAAAGAGTCAATTGACCAGATTCAGGCAAGTCAGATTTAAAGGGGTTGGGTGGGTAGGACTCTGCTTATAGGTGTAATTTTATGTTAGTTTATGTTAGTATAGGTGTGATTTTATGTTATGCTAGTATATGGTTATTTTGAAAACAAAACCTCATAATATTAATTACCTGTCAGGAGGGCCTATTCCATTAAGTCCAAAATTTTGAGGCAGTCTCTTGCAGTAGATACTTCATAGTAGGATCTTTAACTTATTAAATTGTCTACTAGATTATATCAAGTGTTTAGTTAGAGGTAACATGCCAACTTTGGCTCATGAGATGTTGCTGTTTAGGGCAGTGTTGTGCACTGTTGTTCACACTGGCTAGGAGGAGTTTGTTTGTTTATCCTCTCTTCAGTTTTTTCTAGTTGTGTTTCAAGGTAATGAGGGAGAAGACTGCTAGGATTCTCCAACCACTGCTAGTAGTTGGTCCTCCCATTTTCCTGTTGTCAGTGAGGCTGTTCAGCTGAACTAGAAAATGTTCATTTGTTGAGGTGAATTCAGGCCTCATCTCTAACTTTTTTAACTGAAGTGAAATTCTGGTGCTTTCAGTACTATTCAGAAGCTGCTAAAATAATATTCTCTTTGTTTTTAATTATTAGGCTTCAATGTCACTGAATGCAGATCAGACCCCATCATCATCATCGCTTCCAACTGCAACCCAGCCCCAAGTGTTCCAGGCTGGATCAAGCAAACCTTTGCATAGCAGCGGAATCAACGTTAATGCAGCTCCATTCCAGTCCATGCAAACAGTGAGTAGAAAATACTAAACACTGAATCAATTTATTTGGTGTTTTCTGATTGCTGTTGCAACATGTGAATCAACCACATAAATACATAAAATACTCTGTTCATTTCTTCCAGGTATTCAACATGAATGCACCTGTTCCTCCTGTCAATGAGCCAGAAACCCTTAAGCAACAAAATCAGTACCAGGCCAGTTATAACCAGAGTTTTTCTAGCCAATCTCACCAAGTAGAACAATCAGATCTCCAGCCAGAACAGCTCCAAACAGGTACATTTGTTTTAGGTAAAACTCAAATTAAGGTAATTTCAGTAGAGTAGATAACCAGGTCTGTGAAGTTTTAGAGGCTGAAGCAAAGCATGTCACACATGATCAGATGTTCTGACCTTGCCAGATTTTTCCTCTAGACAGTGCAAACTTTTTTTGGCTTCATTTTGCACCCAAATATTCTACCTTGCTTTGAGTATCCTGCAGAGGGTGAAATTTAGTATGTATCTGTACAACTGCTTAGAAAAAAAAAAAAGCCCTTGCTTCAGTTGATGATTAATTCTAGAGATTATTTATATCTGGGAAAGCATTTATGGATGTGTTTGGTGATTATTAAAAGCTTTGAATGCGGAGTTAGAGGAGAGCAAACGTGAGAACACTGAGCACAAGCTCACATTTTCATACTGCGTTTTTTTTCCCCTCCTTCCGTATTAGTGGTTGGTACTTACCATGGTTCCCCGGACCAGAGCCATCAAGTGGCAGGGAACCACCAGCAGCCTCCGCAGCAGAATACTGGATTTCCACGTAACAGTCAGCCTTACTACAACAGCCGGGGAGTGTCTCGTGGTGGATCTCGTGGGGCCCGAGGCTTAATGAACGGTTACAGGGGACCGGCAAATGGGTTTAGAGGTAAACGTTCAGCTGACGTTCTTGTCTGACCTTTCACTTTTCTCTTTCCAGAAAGCCAGTATCAAGATATCAAATGATAAACTCACCTACTCCTACTAGTGTAGTGTGTCTGAAAGCTATTTTAACTTGTGGTGGTGATAATTCCATTTGCTTTAGCTTAAGCAGTTTAAATGCTTGCTTAGATAGCCTATCTAAATTGCCATTATTTCCCTATTGTATGATAAAGCCTTATTGATAGGTTTATTAGCTATCTAGATGCTGCTGAGGATAGAAATAAATAAATAAGGAATATGCAACTGAACATTTAACAACTGTGAAGTGATTAATTCAGTTGCAAGTTGATGTTTCAAGAGTTTAATTTCCAGTTATAGGTAGTATATTTGTATATTTTATGTATCAGCTGCAGATTTCCTTCTATTGAGAGAGGGTTGAAGAAAGTACAAATAAGGGAGCAGAAATATTTTCTAGAATTTAATGGGGCAGGGGAATGATGCTGTAGTCCTGCATAAATACAGGGAACGTTCGTCATTCTGGTGTTACAGAAATGGCTGGATTGTGCATGTTAAATCAGGAAAGACGTGCTATTTTATACACAGGTATTCTAGGGTTAGACTAATAAACATACCCTTGTAATATTCTCTTGTTCTGTAGTATTCTCTCATTTTTAGAGAGTGGAGGAAAAACATATACAATAAAAAAATAGAGTCTGTTGTATTAGCAAATGAGAACAAAGTGCCTTGCAGGTTCCAGCCATTACTGTGATCCTGGATCTAAATATATTATGTTTAGCTCTCTGGATTGAATGTGATTTAACTTGTTCCCCATATTAGTGTTAGCACAGATATTGCAAATATTTGCTTGACATCCAAGTAAGCACTACTCGGAAGTACTTAAAATTTCTTGCTTAGATTTAGGTAAAAAATCCATTGTGGCCTTTCCTTTATATGAAAGCTTAACTTAGCAGGTTGTCATTTCCAAGTGGCAGATTTGTACCTTGTTCCGTAGGAGGATATGATGGCTACCGTCCTTCCTTTTCCAACACTCCAAACAGTGGCTACACGCAGCCCCAGTTCAGTGCTCCTCGGGATTACTCCAACTACCAGCGGGTAAGATGCTGCTACACTCTGGCAGTCTAAGAAGAACTTAAGAAAGAACTTAAGTTCTTTAAGAAGAACTTAAAATAATTGCAGTTAATTTCAGCAGACTTGTTTGGGATTGCCTGTCTTCTGCAGCACTGTTCATAATCTGGAACTTGCATAGAACTTCCTTGTCCACAGGAAATGTGGTCAGTTTACATAAAAATTCGACTAGGAAAATGTCTGTCTCTGCAGATGCCTAAAAAGGGATTTATAAACAGATGAGACAACAGATGTTGACCCTTCCATTGGAATATTGCTTCACTTGTTCACTGATGCTATGAGAAATGCATCTGTTGTTGTAGCTGGGGCAGGGAAAGGCATCAGTAAATAGATCTGCTTACTTGATTGTTCACATTAAACAAAATAACCTATATTTAGAGAATTTTGTCCTTTTAAAAATTTATTTATTTCTGCTAGATACTAGAAGGAATAAGAACTTTCTCTGATTAGTTTCAAATAATAAAACATTGTATGTTGACAATAGAGGTTTTATCAGTGCAGATCATTTTAAAAGCTCTTTATTCTAGTTAAAATTGGTGGCTTCTTGAAATACAAGAAATTGGTCAGACCTTATGCTACAGTGTCTTTTTGATTCATGTGTTTCAGGATGGCTACCAGCAGAATTTCAAGCGTGGCTCTGGACAAAGTGGACCTCGGGGAGCTCCACGAGGTAACTTATTCTAAGTTACTCTTCTCTCATGTTAAGAGTTGGCCCAGCTTTTGAGCAGGGGATTGGCCTGGGCGACCTTCTGAGGTCCCTTCCAACTTGATT
>JAUBOD010000589.1:3012455-3022492 GCA_032353885.1 Nothura maculosa
CCTGCTGGGCACACTGCATGCTTGTGAGCAGGAGGGCAGGGAGCCAAGGAGGACACGACTATGACTGGGTCCTCAGCAGCCCAGGATGGGTGTTAGTGGCTTCTTCTGCTGAAGGGTGCCCAGCAGCCTCGGGAATTATTTGGGTTCTCTTCTAGCCAGAGACCACATCCAAAATCCCACCTTGGCCAGTAGCCCCAAACACTCTAGGACTCCACAAGATTTGTGAGGTAAACTTAGTGAAAAAAGATATTTTTGGTTCAAATCCTTGCGTTGGCAATGGAAATAAACCTCTGTAGCTCCTGCCTCACAGATGTTCACATTCTGAGGACTGGCTCGGTAGCCACGAGGTCACAGCTGCCTTATGCCCACTGGCCTTTGGTAAGCCAGTAGCTTACCTAAAACCATGACTTTTCTTTCTTATGTTCATGGCCACTGCTTTTCTATGCAAGACACACAGGCTAGGAGAAATGCTACTTAAATGTACTACCAAAACTATTTGAGCATAGGAAAGGAAAATAAATGACTCTCTGGCTTGTTTTAAAGCATAAAATTAGTTTCATTTATCTAAAAAAAAAAAAAAAAAAAATGTGCACACCGCAACTGCCTTGTCTATAGAAGTGTGTTTAGATACCATTTCTCTTCTTGTTAGAACAGCAGAATAAAAACAGCAGCTGTGTATCTTAAAACTGTTAATAAAATCCTGGTACATTTACATAAAAGACAACATTAATGTACAAATAACAAAGCAGGTAATAGTACAGCAGCAAAAGAGAACCTACATTTCTTTACAGACAGCTAGAGCAGCTACTTGAAAATATTTTCCAGGATAAAGCCCTTTGTGCTATTTCAGGCAGACCAGTGATAATCTTGGAACACCTTTAATGGCTTTCTGATAATAAATAGGGTTATTTAAGCTGAGGATCTTCAAGAGTGTATGTGTAGCTGAAACACAACCCGGAGCATGCTCTGACCAACTGTGTCGTTACTGATCCTGACTCCCTCTCCTTGCGTGCAATCTGCCCGTGATGTAGCACCCTTGGTGAGGGCAGGAGGGGACTTTGGCAGCTGTGCTGGGAGATGCTGGAGGTTGCTCCTCTTCCCGTGTGTGTGCCGCATGCTGGCGCCTGGGCCAGCTGAGCTGCTTTCTTTCGGTGCACTTGGTTACATGGTCATGTTTAAATTTGCAAGCAGCAGTAGTTGCACATGGGACACTCTCCTTCTTCGCCTCCTTCTCTTGCTCTTAACTGATAGAAAATGTCTTATTAACTGGGGGAGCAGGGTGGGTACCTGGGCACAGGTAACTGCCTTGCCAAGCGTGCCCTGAAATGGCAGCGTGAGGCCTCTCCTCTTGGTTCCCTTCCGTCAGATGTACAGAAAGGCCCTGGTCAGTCTGTTTGGAACAGAAATTCATGAGCAAAGGAGAAACATCAGTGTTAAACACAGTTCCTCGACCTGAATGCAAACGGTGCAGCCCCTCTCCGGGCTGGGGCTGGCTGTGCCGGGGCAGGGGGCGCAGCTTCCCTGAGGTAGCGATTCCCGGGAAGCAGCAGCATCCCGGGCATGGGGAGGTGGAAGCACAGCTGGGAAGAGAGCATGCAGTGTCTGATCCCAACCAGCTCTGGAGAGACAGGGAGAACAAAGCATCAGGCTGCATGTTCCCCACGGTCTTAGGGAGAGTTTATTGCTATTTATGGTACTGGGACAGTTGCTTTAGCACAGCAATAGTTCTGCTACACCTGAGTGTCTTTAAAAATGTCTTTTAAGGTGTCAGGTCTCAGAGATGATATTCGTGAACAGGTTCTGAGAATGGAAGTTATTTGGACTATCAAACCTTTATATTAAAAGGGTAGAGAGCCTTTTTTGTTGTTTTTTTTTTTTTTGCAAACTGAATTTGGAGTAACAACTAGCACAGTGAACTTATATTAAAAAAATACAAAACCCCCCAAACACTTCTCCCCTCCCTGCCCCAGCTAACTTCCACCGAGTAGGTGCAGACTGAGCAATTTCCGAGTTAGTTCCTGCTCGGACGTGCAGATCTGCAGCGTCCCTCTCACAAGGTGCAGACGCTTCTAGGGGAAGGCAGACACAGAGCAGCTCGCGTGCCGGCCTCTCTGCTCAGGCAGAGGGCTTGCTGCGTGGGCAGTGGTCCAGAGCATTAGCAAGCACCATGTTTTGCAGCTTGTTTTACAGGTGACGCCTGCAGGTGCGTGGCCAGGCGGTGTCGGGTAGGTCCGGGCCAGTTGCAGCCCTGCGTGTGCTGAAGCGGCCGCCTCGCTCTTCTCCTCGGGCCGAGTTCTCCGTTTGTATCCCCAGTTCCTGTTGGGGCCGTGCCCGTTCCTGGGACAGGGCGCGCGCGGCCCGGGGAGCTGCCGTGGCACACAAGGCTCCGTGTCCCGCAGCAGGAAGCGCTCCGAGCTCCGCAGCGCTCCCGCCGCCGCTCACACCCGCGAGCTCACGTAGACCGAGTGCAGGCGCCCGGCCAGCGCCGCCTGCAGCTCCCGCAGCGGCTCCAGCCCCTGCACCCTGCTGTTGCGGCTGTAGATGAGCTGCCTGAAGGAGTCCTGCTCCAGGAGGGGGCTCATGTGCTGCAGGAAGAAGCCCTCGCAGAAGGAGGCTAGTTCAGGCGCGTTGTGAATCTGTGGGAAAGAACAGCATCCGTCAGCCCTGTGCGTGGCATGGACTAAAGGGCACACTAGGGCCTGTGTGCTGCCCTAATCCAGCCTGGAAAAGGGAGAAGCACAGGGAAGGATCACGGTAACAGCGAGAACATGCTAAGACACACAAGTCCTGCCTGGCTACTCTTTTGCTGCTGTTGCCTGCTCTGCTGACACCTGTGCAGCACTGGAGGTTTTAGAGCACCTCGCGCTGGTGCCCTTGGGACGCCCCAGAGGAGGGGAGCAGGCGGCTGCTCCCTGTCTTGATGGGCAAGCAGGACATTTGTGCCGTGCTGCAAACAGCGAGTGCCGCCATAGGGACACGGCTCGTGTGGCGTGAGCCTAATTCCTGGAAAAAAATGCTGAATGTGGGAAAATGGGGCAGTTGCAGACTAAAACACATCAGGTGGCCTTCTGGCTGTGACGCGGTTCCCTTTGTTACAGCATCATGGGGGAGAATCAGCAACTGGAGAACAATGAAATTAAAGTGCGGTATTTGGAAATGCCACAACCACCACCAGCCCCAGAATGGCCTAGTGGGCAAGTGGAAGCTTTGGAAGCCACGTGCACTGGGGCTGCTCAGGAGTTCCCAGGCTGCAACACGTGCTGCTGCTGCCGTGAGCGGCACTAGCACAGCCCGGGGCTGCTGGTGCCCACGGGTGCTGCTGTGGCCGGTACCTTCGCGTATTTGTAGATGTGGACGGAGTTCTCCATGCTGATGGTCTGTGCACAGAGGATTTCACAGTGTCTCTGGAGGCCATCCAGCTGGAACAGGCTGGCGGCCGACAGCAGCTATGGGGACAAGAGAAGCCATGAGAGATCATGAGCCTGGAAGGGGTTAGGGAAGAAGGCAAGTGGCACCAATACCTCCTTCCCTGAAGGATCCTACTCCCTTTTTAATGCCTAAAGTCCTCAAGGAAGAGCAGAAAAGCTACCGCATGCTTAGATAAGGGACTAGCCTAATCTACCTGTAAGGAAAAACAATTCTGGAGCCTAGCAGCTTATTTGCTTCATACAGCACCTCTTTGAAAATAACTGATTTATGGAGCTAAACCTCAGTGGATAGCTTAAGGCAACTTTGGAACCAATAGCACTATAATGATATTTTTTTATCCAGGCTGTCATTATATAACTGGTAGCTGTTCGTATTTCCAGGCTCTTGTGTTTCCGAGCTGTGAAACGCAGCTTTGAGGCCACCAGATGGAAAGCTTGTGAACAGCTCCTGGGTTCTGCCTTTGGAGCCCTGCTTATACCACAGCACCCATGAGATGTAGAAGGATGCACGCTTACCTCTAAGATATCAGTGGTGGGAATTTCCATAGACTCTGTTCCTCCGTAATATAAATACTGCATCAGCATCTGAAATGGGAAGGAGGTCAGGCAGTCACAGGGGCTGGGAGCAGCTCTGCTCCCCTCCCTGCGGAGAGGGGACTCCCCAGGCTCTTGGCCACGCTGGCTCTTGCTGACGCAGTTCTCTGGGTTTGCAGTCGTGCTGCTTTCTGCTGCTCTGTCCTCATTGAGGATTTGGGGTGGAGGGTGACAGTGTGCTCAGGGTGCCAGGAGCATCCCTGGAGAAGCCCTCCATGCCGGCTGCCTTGGGAAGCCCTGCAGCAGGCACCAGCCCCATGGCCCTGGCCTCCCGCTCCTAGTGGCTCCTGCGCTGCTGCTCCAGGCTTCCCTTGTTCGTGTAATGGAAGCGTAGGGAAGCAAAGCTGCTTCCCAGCACATCCCCTAAAGGTCCCTTGTGGTTCACTTCAGCATAACTGAGATTACTGTAGAACACCATAATCTCCTGAACTCACTCACTTTATTTAACATCAAATTGTCTCTATGAAAGACTTCACTCTTTTTAAGTGACTGCTGTCCCCAGTGTAAGAAAGCCTATCTTCAGAAACCTTTTGATGTAAAAGAATTCTAAGCAGGCTTGTTGAAATATTTTTAATCCTTCCTCCTCCTTTTTTTTATGATCACAGTCTGGGCTGCAGAAGTTGGAGGCTGCCTGTACAGCACCAAACTACCACAGCCCCTTTCCAGTAGAGCAAAGACTTTCTTAGGGCCAACTTCATTCCCGTAAGGAAAGGAGGCTCTACCGCTACCCAGCGGCTTAGGTGCATCGTAGGAAGAGAAAAACAGAGGAAAATCCTCAGCCCCGTGGTGAAAAGTTATACAACCTTTTCTGCACTTTCCCATTTCCCTTTCTCTCTAATTTGAAATGCAGAGTTAGAAGGGCTGGAACAACTTTCAGCTATCACATTTCACTGACTTGGGTTTTTTTCTTTGGTTGTGTGTTAAGTACCCGACTTTCTCCCCATCGTGAATGAATCTCCCTTAGGTCCATTAAATCCTGAAAACTCATAAAAGCAAAGTGAAATTCTCAATTTCAGGCCCTTCTCAAAAGGGACACCATCACTTTTGGATCATCTGATTTGAATTAATACGAAGCTTGGCAGTCCTGCTGCTCTGACTAGGCTTCCTTTTTTTGCTTAACACAGCATGAAAATTGTGCCTGGGACCCTTCTGCAAGTACACAGCTACGTTCAGTAAAGCTGATTTGTCCTGCTTTATGAAGAGTCAATTGCCTAGTAATAAAATAAAAATATAAGCTGGCCGCCTTTGCCCCTTCTTTGCTTCAGCTTTCTCCTGGCTGAAAGCTTTGGTACAGAGCAGAACACAGGAGTGTTCTGTAGCCAGGCTCTACTTGCAGAATTATCGCTGATCTTAAGCCCTCTTAGCTTCCAAAGTATGTGAGATGGTGAGAAGAGTGAAGGAAAGGTGAAGTTACATACCTTGAAAATATTGTATTTCATATCACTGATTTCAACAGTCTTGCTGCCTTGGCTGTCTTGCTCTGTTTTATTGGTCATTAGGGTCTTAAACCTGAGAATGGTTTTAATAGATTTGTGTTAACAGATTCCTGTAATACAGTACCTCAGATCCTTGCTACCTATTGACAAACAGCTGAAGCAGGGAGAAAAATAGAGGCCTCTGTAACTGGCAGCTGACAACCCAAACATTTCTTTCCTAGGGAGTGGCAGTTACTTTGCAGCTCCAGGACAGGGTGACCTGGGAGCTGCCTGGGCTCGGTTCCGTCTCGCACTGGAACAGTTGCAGAGCCCTGGTAACTTGCTCAGAGCACAGGAGGCTGGGACAGAGGCTCCAAGACCTCTGGAGCAAGCGCAGCTCCGACTGTCACACACACATGGAGAAGGGAAGAGCAGCTGGACACGGGCACTCCAACTGCTGCCCAAGGTTTTCGGGGGAAATTACTGGTTGGTTTATGTCAGCACAGCCCTGTGATGGGCTAGGAGAACCTATTCTCTCTCCCACTGTTCTTGCAATGAGCACAGATGATGCAGCTTGACCCTGCAGAGTCAAGTGGCAGCCAGTGGCATTTCCCTTGGCTCCTGCGAGTGACCGGGAGCACAAGGGACTGACCCCTGTCCAGCACTCGGTGCCTAGCTCTGGCGACGACTCACCGGTTGGACGCAGTGACCAGCAGGACCTTGTGTGCGTAGAACAGCTTTCCTTCCACTAAGAAAGTCACATCAGACATCTCCTTGTTGTTCAGAAAGTGAGGGTCTGGTTGGGGAGACAAAATGAGAGACATTGTGGGGTTTTTTTTGTACCTTAGGGAAACGGGGTGCTTTGGAATGACAGACCACAAGCATCTCACTGTCTAGGTGAACAACTCACCTAGCCGAGCTGGTAGCGTTTTCCGGATTTCGGGAATGCTCGGGATAGGACTGCTGCCATAGCAGTGGGTGAAGATGGATGCAAGCTGCTGATTGATGGAGTCGTTCTGCAAGGAAGACAGGACAGGCTTCATTAGCACTAGAGGAGATCAGGCTTTAAACAGGCTTGGGGAGGTCACTCGGGGCTGGTGCCTCTTGCTGTTAAAGGACAGTCGATGGGTCATGTGTCCCAGAAATCAGTTGGGGAGGGATCGGGAGCTGCACAATGAGGGATCGGAGCCGCCTGTGCCCCTGGGCTTCCCCAGCTGCTGGGGAACTGCCTGCTTGCTATGGGCAGGATGCAGCCACCCCCTTCCCGCCTCGTCCCCTTCACACAAAGGGCAACAGCCTCTTGGAAAAGAACAGGGAGAAACCAGGTGAGCGTGGCTGAAAGGTGAGACACCTGAACTGGGACCACCGATAAAACCCTTTCTGTAGATGCTCGAAAAAAGGGAAAGCAGAGCCAAAGGCAGCCTTCAAATAAAATAAACAGAAAGAAACAAATGGTGCTGAACAAAAGCAGTGTTCAAAAACTCCTAGAAAATTGCTGAACCTGCAACCTGAATTGCCTGGTATTGTTACTGACAGCTTGTCCCATTGCATTCACATGATTTCAAAAGTCAGGGGCCAAATGAGACTTCAGCTTTCATTTTTGTTGAAATGAATGGCTTTACAAAGGGCTGCCTTTGTGCTTTCCTGCCAGTGGGCTGCATATGAATTGAGATAAACCCTGTAGGGCCACCTTTATACCACAGCTCACTAGAAGACTTGCATAGTCTTTTAACTTGGCTTTGCGGCATAGTGACTCGTGCAATAGCGAAAGGCCTGGCTCAAGCACTTAGTTTTGGTCCTGTAAGCAAAGGCGATGATTACCTTGCTGGTTTTGAGGATATCAAACATGAGCTGCAGCCCTTCGTTGACCAGCTCTTCGTTGTAGTCCTCCTCCTTTATGGTGACGAACTCGCGCAGCAGGGTCTGAACCACCGAGTAGCGAGACTGGGAGAACGTTGTCCGCAGGGACTCGATCCACACGTGCAGCTTCCACGGGACCCCTGCGGCCAAGGGAGAAAGGACAGCCAAGGGTGACGCCTGTGCGTGGATACTAACAAAGAGCAGCACTCAAATGGATCTTTACATTTTTGAAAGAGTTTCCTACCTGTAGATCGAAGGTATAGTTTACCTTGAAATCATTTAATCTCTGATGTTAGCTTTGCTTTTGAGACTAGCCTCTTTAGCACTGAGTTTTAGATGTCAGGACACCTGGGCAAGGGAACTGCCCGTATTTTTGACTCTGGGCAACAGAGGAGCCAGCTTGTCAAAGCTGACAGGCGCCCCAGATATTTGAGAAAGCTTGTGAGGAGCCTCAAACAGCATTTCATTTAAGCTGCAGAAGGATTAAGTCTTGGCTTGGGTTAGGCTCCGAAGCTGGGTCAGCCCCATTGCTGCGGGCCCCGCGCGGAGGGCAGGAGAGCGGCGCGGGCGGGAGGCGGCGCTCACCGAGGCTGCGCAGCTCCATGGTGATGTCCACGTAGCCGTGCTCGGCGCTGTAGTACATGGCCTCCTGCAGAGCCTTGGTCCTCGTCTTGCAGAGGCGCACGTGGCCCTCGCCGGCGCTGCCCTGGCTCGAGGCGTCGCTCTCCACGCCCTCGGCCAGGATCTCCTCCAGCGAGAGGACGTCTCCCTTGGCCTGCTGGGGCTGCGTGAGCAGCTTGCGGAGCACGTTCCTGTGCGGGAGAGGAGCAGGCTCCTGAGCAAGCTGCGGGTGCGGGCAGCGCCCCGAGCCCTGCGACAGAGCCCTTGGAATTGCAGCCTGTGGCAGGGAAATCCGCTCCTCCTGCCAGGCCCCAGTGTGGTCAAAGCCTCCGCTCTAAAGGGAGATGTTTACCACAGGGTCCGTGTTAGAAGCCCTGCTTTTTCCCAGTTGACCATCTTCAAGGGCTGTTATGTTGTTTTAGTCAGACTTGCTTCCTGTGTCCGTAAATTGAAACCGTAAAAAATGACAGTTGTGCATCATTAATTCCAGGGAGACTTTTCAGGTTTGGAATTTCACCCAGCAGTCACAAGAGTCACAAGAAACGTAACTGTGTCTGAACAGCACCTTTGCTGCGTTGTCTCCCTGGGGGCGGCTGGGGCCACCTGCAGCAGACACGTCCTGTCCTGTCCTATCCAGTCCTATCCCATCCCTTCCCATCCACAGGGGTCCCAGGGATGCAGGGCTGTGTGGTGGGGTGGCCGCCAGCTGGTGCTCAGCTGCAGCACCAGCCCCGAGGCTCCCCCGGTGCCCCCTGCCCTGCGTGCACAGGAACAAGCCTTGAGCTTCCCTGCGTGCCCGGCTGCACGTTACACAAGAGAGCGGGATGGGGACGGAGCTGGGAACAGATCAGTGTGGAGCTTGACGCTGCAAAGAGCGGGATTAGGCAGGCCGAGTCTGCTGAGTGCGGGCCCTTGCAGGGACAGGAGCTACTGCGCAGGCTGCCCCTCGCTGCTGCAGGGCCCTGCACTCTTGCTGCACGAGCGGCCTGCGCCCGCTTCATGGGGCTCCTTTGCTAACCTGTCTTCTGGGAAGAGACTTGGAAGGATTTCTAGGGGAGTTTTTAAGTAACATCTCATTTCAGAATAACAACCCTGCACACGGTTGGGGATGGAAAACCAAAAAGGGCTTTTCCCTGCTTTAATGACGCATCTCAGCCAGTCATCCAGAAACCAGAGATCCAGTCAACCAAATTCCATTCCAGGTTATTTTGACCACTTAATGTGACTTGATGCTGTCTCAAAACATGAACCACTATCTTCATGATCTATCCATATTAATCTTAATTAATAATCTGCTCATGTATGGCCTAAAACCAACTCCCATTCACCCTTGCTTAGTGCTGCCAGGCAAGACCAGCAAATAGGAGAATAAAAAAAGCAAAGACGCTTCTTTTGCATTTGGTACCTTTGACTACAACGCAGCCCGTTTCTTTTTCCAACATTGTAGCTGTTGAGCAAGGCCAGGCTTACGCAAGCGTTCAGGAAGGGACGTCACAGAACGCAGCTAGCCGCGCAAGGAAGGGTTTGATTCCCCACACGGCTCCAACACAGCCGTGTCAGCACCAGGGCAGCCTGAGAGGCGCTGCCAGCATGGGCTATGGGGGCAGCACGGGGCTGTGCAGACAGGGCCGGGGCATGGGGGCAGCTATGGGGGCAGCGCGAGCACGAGCGGGGCGGCACCTGTGTCCATGCGCTGCCGAGTGGCTGAAGCAGTTCATGTCCTCGTGCAGCGACGGTGACATGCCGTTCACCTCCAGCATGCTCAGTAGCGGGTCCGCACCTCGGCTTAGCAATAAGCTCACC
The DNA here is from genome assembly GCA_032353885.1 of Nothura maculosa. Classification (NCBI taxonomy): domain Eukaryota; kingdom Metazoa; phylum Chordata; class Aves; order Tinamiformes; family Tinamidae; genus Nothura; species Nothura maculosa. Next base: position 3,022,177 of record JAUBOD010000589.1, read on the forward strand.
AGCTCGTAGTTCCCTGGGAAAGAAAAAACAGGACAGAAACATAAGGATTTCGTTGCTAATTTCCACATCTGGAAGTTATTTAGATCCAAGACTAGAGAGCAGTTGTTTTAAGTTTCTCTGCAGTGCCCTGTGCAAAGCAGGAGGTGTTTCAGTCTTCTGCTTTGCCATGGAGGCTGCTGGCAGGAGATGAGAGTTGGGGCCGGTGGCAGAAGCAGACGCTCTGTAGCGGCCCATCGCGCGGGCTGATAACCTGTCAGTACCACCTGCCTCGGCCGGGCTCGTAGGCTGATAACCTGTGAGTCCCTCCAGCCCTGGC
>JAUBOD010000589.1:3036006-3046371 GCA_032353885.1 Nothura maculosa
TGGCTAAGACATCCGAGGGTAGATGTTATTACTGCAATATATATAGGGATGTCACTGCACAGAGCAGGAAGGTGAAAGTTGCTCACCACAAGCCCAATAAATTGACTTAACTCCCCTTGTTAAGTTGCTATATGTTCTCAGTTCTCCCAACTGTAGGAGATACTGCTATACTGTGCAACTGTTCAGCATGGGCTCAGCACAGGCATAATCCTGCCTGAGGTCAGGGTCAGGACGGCCAGGGAACATTTAATTTGAGTCAATAGATACTGTGTGCTGATTGTAGCTATGAAACAATGCCATTCATTTCATCTGCTTAGTGAATGAGTATCTCAAATTAAAAACCAAGTCTGACATTAGCCTGCCTAAATCTTAAACAGAGGCAAAAATACATGGGAACAGCTTCTCTCCTCACTGCTGGTGAAGGTATCTGAGCTTATTTGTTTATAGTTTTCTTGATCTACTCATGAATCTATCAAATTAATCTTTCAGCACAGGAAGCCCAGAATTCTGCTTTTTAAGAAGGGAGGCATATTTTTATGCCATAGTGCCATAATTCCACAGTTCAACATCAGTTTTAGTTTTGTTTTTCTCAATCTTAAATCTTTAGATATATTTAAATAGTTCTGGAAAAAAAATCCTGGTACTATTGCATTGGGTGCAACTGCACCAGCCTTATGGATATACATGTCTTTCTGTAAGCAACATGTTGACTTAGAGGATAATAAAGGTGGATTTAAGTACTGTTCAACACTAATATATGATTGTAGTATTGTCCTCTCTCAAGACAATGCCTCAATCAGTCTCTATTTTTCTTGTTCATATATTTTATGACACCTGTCTGTACACACTGTAAAGCAGGATGTTGCTCTCCAGGGAGAGTTCTGCTTCAATGACGGGCCAGTACACCAGAATGCCAGTTCTGGAGAGAAACAGAGGTGCTATTTCATGTGTGTAGCTGCAGGGAGAACAGAAAAGTCTAAGATTTTTCAGACAAGAAATCCCAGAACTTGCTTTATTGCGGAGCTTTTCAGAGAGGCACCTCATTGAGCTAAATGCATCAAACTCTGCTCTCCATGAGCCACGATACCAACAGGATATGGCCATAAAAGAAAAGAATTCAGACAAATACCTGAATTAGGAAAGATAATGACAGGGATAAATCTAAAAGGCAGACTACGATATAGCTATTGCACTTAATAAAATTCCATAACCTCTAGTTTCAAAAAGTAAGGGGGGAAAAAAGTCCCATGACACATCAGTGAGAGTCTGGAAATATCCATCTGGAGAAAACATTTTTCCTTAAAAGCCTTAACTAGCTCTGAAAGTAGCGACACTTCCCAGTGAGGAGGAACATGCAAACCGGTCTCAGCAGCAGGCTGTGCAGGTTGCTCCTGGTTGTCCATGTTCCCTTCTCCACCAGCCGGGTGTCCGTGCATGGTCACGCACAACTTTCTGTGGGTAATTTGTGCTAGTAACTAGGATGTCAGCATTCCTTTCAATATGATTTGATACTGTGATATACTTTCTCAGATGAGAAGCATCCATGTGCGTGATCAAATCCTTCATGTCAGAAGCCATTCTAGATGAACGTCTAATGTGCGAGACATTTTCTGAACCCAGATGATCTGGAGATCATCAAATATTGAGCAAGATTAACATAACAAAATTAAAAATAAGCTGCAGTTGCTATCTTCATTGGGTGGGCACTTTGGTAATTTAGGTATAACCAAATCATGGGGGTCTTGTATTCTCTTCAACCACTGCATGAAACTTCCTAGGGAACTGAGCCAAACTGAATTTCTAAAAGTCTGAACTATAAAATAAGAGCATAACACCACTGCCTCATTATATCTGGAATTGCTTAAAGTCTTGAGGCTTCAAATTAGAGTATTTAAATTTAAGAGTATAAAGGGCTGAGATGAAGAGTTGAGGACCATTGGTTTAAGAGATGCTTGGATAATATTCTGACACCATGCCAGGAATTACTAACTTTGACTCATCTCTGTTTTCAAGACAGAATAAATTTGGATTATTTACCACACAAGACAAATATCATATATTTTAGCTAATGACTGCTTAAATACATTCAGAATACAACATTTGAGCAAATAATGCTCAAATATAGCATGAAAGAGGTACAGTCTTTCTTCTGGCAGCATCAGATGCATTTCCCATCCTTCCCCAATAAATAATATTTTAGAGCAGGCATTGCTGGAAAGAGACCACAGAGAGAAAAAGGCACCAGTAGTGGCTGGCTCAGCTCCTTCCTGCTGCCCAGCTAATGCAGCGCAGGAGAGCAGGCACTGATCCATCTCTCCTGAAGAATGTGGCTTTGGCTTATTTATTCATGGATTCTGGATCACAGGAGGCGACAGATGTAATGGACTCCTGTCTGAAGGAGGAAAATTTTAGGTCCCTTTTGAACTTTGTAGATAAAAGCACCTGAAAGCAGAGGGACCGACAGCCTTTCCAAAGGATTTCAGAACAGCAAGGGAGAAGGCAAGTGATTCTAGGCTCCTTTACACTCCTGCCCGGGACAGACTCCTTGGGGATGCAGCAAGATCTAAAAAAGCATTCCAGACTCCTGCATCTGAAAAAGGGAATACAGATTTCTCTTCTTATGAGCTGCCCCCTTCCCTGCAGTTGCAGTTGGCTTTCTGAAGTGTACGCAGCTTTTCCAGACAGTGAATTTCTGTCAGACTGGGAAGCCCCAAATTTTACTGTTGGCTGGCCGGCATCGTTCTACATCAGCTTTGGTATTTTACTATCATTTTAGTAGATTTTCGATGTCAAGAGTCAGATGGATACAGTCTGTCTGCTCCCATTGATACAAATTGTTTTACACTCACTGACATTTGGAATAAAATAATACATCAGCAAACTCACACACTGTATAACTTGGCACGTCTGCAATTTGGACAGCTCAGAAAGCCCTGGCATTACTGATCTGCAGAAACTGGTGTGGGACAAGCCCCAAGTTACTCTCAAACTTTCTACAGAGCAACGGTCCTGTAGGATGTGACCCTTCTAGTTGCCCAAGTGTTTAGCACAGATAAGGTGCACAGCTTTACTTGAGTCTAAGCTGGCTCTGGTCATCAGGGTGCCTTGCATACCTAGCCATAAGAGTGTGTATTCTCATTCCTCAAACAACCTGCAGCAGGATATGCTCAGAAGCGTGGCTAGGTTTTTAAAAGGCCTTTCTGGCAGCCCAGGCCTGACAGTATGCAGTAGAGGGGGTTTCAAAACCCAAACTCTGTATTTGCCTTCTTGTTGGAGGGGAACACACTGAAGACTTTCCAGATTTTACATTGGGGCCACTCTCACAGCACTTGGCATTGCACTACGACACAAAGAAAGTAGACAAGAGACAAAGAAAGGTAGAATAGATAATAGGTTGTCAGATGTCCAGAAGTATCTAACAAGTGCAGTTTTCACCACAGCAACCTGGCCCACAGATCTGCCCCCAAATCAGGATACAGTTTTTACTATCTTGTAAATCTAATAGTCATTCCCTCTTTTGCAAAGTTTCATTCAGTATCAACAGAATTATATGGCACCCTCCGAGGTGAAGGAGGAGAGACCAGGTGTTACTGTCCTTGCTTGGGAGTGAGAGTTTTTCAGGTGAAAATAAACTGGGATTGCAGTGCACATCACATGCATATTCCAGAGAGAATACACATGCACAGCAGAGCAACGTAGACTTTGTAGCTGAATTAGCACAGCTCAGAAAAGGATAAAATATCTGCCTGCTCAGCTTTGCCAAGCCAGGGTAGGTGCCTCAGTGCCCCCATCTATCACGCCATGGGTCTGGTATCTCATATGCGGCCTCAGCTGCCCTCTCTCTTGAGCTACGAAAGAGTAAACAACCTCCCATATAAAGTGCTGCTTGCAATAAGCATCCCACTAGCTATGCTAAATAATGTGGACAGAGCTGGATTAGACACTATTAATTTAACTTCTAGATTCCATAAACTTTTTACAATTGTTTAACCTGATAGTCCTCATGTTCTGTTTTTTTTTCTTTTTTTTTTATTGTTCAATGTTTTAGTTCTATTTTAAAATATCCTCTTTCATTTCCTTTACAGCTAAGTATTGGTCTGAAAAAAACAGCAGAACTTTCCCTTACAACAGCTGTTAGGGCATCCAGTACTGATTTTAAAAGAAAATAGAACTGTAGCCTGCTTTTTTAAAAAAGTGCAATGAACCATAGCAAGAGGATTGTTTGGGAGCATTCGGAGAGATAACTGCACTTGTGATTTAACTTATTATCTTCACTGTATGAGACAAGCAGCTTCAGCAAGGTATCCCACTGGGAGTGTACTGAAAAGAATGCAAACAGAAAGGAAAGCTTAACCTACATTTCTGATACAAGCTGCTTATGAGCCTTAACCCTACAATTGTGACAGCTAGTGGCACATGGCACTTAACGGGAGCTGGCCCCATGAAAACTCTTTTTGTGAAGTGTGCAAATATAAAATGAAAAATAAACAGTCTTGTGTTAGAAGTGCTGGAGGTAGCCAAATACACTGCTCACATGCAAAATGTGATGGCAGAAAAGGCAACTTAATGGTGACAATTTTATTTTTTTCTTATCAGTAGCCTTCCTTTTCCCAAAGTAACTCATCAAAATTGAAGTTGAAATAGGTGAGTTTTGTCCAGTCCACTCTTCTACGCTCTGCCTTGGAAATTCAGCTTAAAATTCAGCTGGACAGTCCAGTCCAGTTTTACTCTCAAGGGGGTCTCCTTGCTCCTAAGCAACGGGCTCTGGCTGGAGAAAGCAGCTGGAACAGGCCCTCAGTCCCACTGACCCCAGCCAAGGGCTGCCATTTTATACCAACTTTAGAACAAGGGCCAAATGCACTAAAGCCCAAGGAGGGAAGAAGAAACATGTAACTCACAGCCCTGCAGAAATGCTTTTTACCCACTCACCTGTCCAACAAGCACCCTGCTTTCTTGTTTTGAGCATGCAGCCTCCACCACAGGCTTCAACACCTCACTGCACTATGATACTTCCCAACCACTGTCACCTGCCTGGCATCCAGCAGACTAAAAGAAACCCAAAGGGTAAGCTAGCATAAATATTATATCATGTTACTCAGAAATCATAATTTCTATTCATGTGAAACCTCTGAAATAAACATGAATTTGGGTATTTATTTCAAACTGGGAGGATCCTAAAAGTCCTGAGAAGTTTGAGTCTCTGCATGACGCAAGCACAAGGCAGTTGTCGTATCCATCTGCCTTGGAACTACGGAGCAGGAGAACAGGGTCTGCCTGAGCCATCAAGGAAGTGAACTTGTGGCCAGGGCTCCAAGGCTCTCAGCTCCCACCAGCCAGGCAGACTGCCAAGGAGCTGGGCAGGAAGGAAACTGGGGAGGTTTCTAACAAAAAAGTAATACCCTGCTAGAAAATTTCCGATGAGTTCTAATAATGGCCCTGCTTTTAGAGTCAGGTATGATGCTGGCAGCAGGCAGGGTGATCCACTGCATATTCTATTTAGTTATTGGCTTCACATACAAATCGCTTTATATACCAGACATATAACATCAACTGAAGTAATCCTTAAGAAGAACGGTTGTAAATTCCTTTAAAATTCTCCGGAGCAAATGACATGCTTCGTACCAAGAATGATGATGGCAATCATTATTTGGGGCTGTTCAGAAGGTAGCATTCTCTCTGGTAAGGTTTCTACTGCTTTAGGTAACCACATGTGCTTTTGGCAGCCTCTCTAGATGAGCCTTGTTGGCAACATACAGTATATGCCTCGCTTGGAAAGACTGCATGAAAAAACAGCTCACTTTCCTGCTCCCATTCCAAGGCTTCATAAACTTGGCAAGGTCGACAACATAATCTGGCCTGGCTGCAGGAATAACTTATGCCTTATGAGTAGCATCCCATGAAACTGCCCAAGATGCTCATGCACACAGAGCTACTCTACAGAATGAGACCTTCTTAGCACAGCTTTCTGAGTAGTAGCAGTTGACCAAGCTACATACCGTTCGTTATTCAGGGTCATTCTTGGTGGGTCAAGGTTGGGGTTCTCCATGGATTCCATCTGTGGACAGCGTAGGAAGTAGTAGAGGGTGTGGAGCGCGTCAGGAGACCAGGAGATGGGCTGCTGCTGCCGAGCCTGCCGGACAGGGCTCATGCCCGGGCGCAGGGTGTTCAGGCACTGCATGTGGTGCATCGCTCGCGAGACCAGATCACCTGCAGAAGGAGTGCAACAGCATCCCCTGACTATCCATCCACGATATTGAACTGAAAAAGCATACTTAAAAGTAAAACAATGCAGGCTGTTATAAAGGAAATTTAACTTTCTTTCAAAACACAAGCTATGAGTTGGAAAATACAGAACTAAGCACCTCTCAATCACCATGCTACCATAATTGCAGATTTACAAGTGTTTTTTCCATTCTGTTTTAATATCCTCTTTCTCCTCTTTTCAATCATATACTATTGGTTTCTTGCTTGCCTCAAAAGAACTGCTGAGAGCTTTATAAAGCGGTGGTGGCCTGTATAGGGAGCACAGCATATGCAATGCAAAGCAATGGCACCAATACAAAACTCTGCTCTGGTCTCTAGCCTCACCATTTTATGTTTGAGATTGCTATTGTTTCTTTCTGAAGTGTTACCAGGTTCTATGCTCCTAGCTAGGTAACTGGGGTAAATTAATAGTGCTATATGCAATGTAGAAAACCCTTCTTCTAGGGATCTACTTCTTTCATTTTTCACTTCACTTGCAAGTTTTTCCAGAACAATCCAGCTCTCTTAGAGAGCCTGTCTTTACCACGCTCATTGACACAAGCGATGCCAAAAATCTGCCTGGAGCCTTAAAGGATTCCCAATCCAGAGGCTTCTGAGCTGTTCAGTGCTCGTGGGCTTTGAACCCCAGCCTCTGTGCCCGAGTATCTGTGGGTTTTGGGAAGGATGGAGGCTTATGTTACATGATTTCTCCAAGGAAAGGACCTCAAAGCTGCAATGAGTACAAGGCAGCTGCTGTGCAGGGAGTTCTTAGTCACATAGGGCTGGCGTTTGTGTAAGGACTCGCTCTGGGCACACCCTGTTTGCTCTCCTTTTATTGTGGTGCATCATAAACTCCATAGGAGCTTTGCAGTAAAGGCATCAGACATGACATCTTTAGGCAGTGTGACTGCCATCCTGCTGCTGTGGATGACTGTTATAGATCGCTATACATAGCTGGGGTCTGTTTTTTCCTTACGAGAATCCTCTCTTGCTTTATGTTCTGCAGCCCCCTGAAAGTCTCACAGGAAACGTTGCTCCATTGTGTCCCACAGCCACAATACTGGGAAAGGATGGGACTGAAATAGTCACCCCCATCTCCAAACTGGTTCCTGAGAGAGTGCCCTGAACTTGCCATATGAAATATGAATTATTTTCACCTCCCTCTGGAAAGCTGTCTGTCCATGTATGTCTAACGGGGAGAGACAAGCCATCTCCAACTGAATCCATGGGGTACTAGTGTTACACAGGTTAATCAGAGACCCCAACAAATCTACTGTACATCTAAACACTGTAACATCATCAGTGGTTCAGATACCTGGAGTGTGAAAATTTCAGTTTGCAACATAAAACCACACCACTTACTGTACAGTAAATTCAGCTTAAGGACCCGCTTAAGGACCTTCTAATGTCCCTGCCTTTCTACCTCATTAGCTCCCAAAACTTTCTCTAAAATCCCAAAATTGTATTACAAAAATCCGTGGTGTGGGTACCTATACAGAAGCTTGCATGATTATAGAAGAAATGCATCTGGAATTTAGATTTCCAGCACAGAATAAATTTCCTTCTTCCTCGTACACTCGCTCACTCTATTTTTTTGGCAATGCGCTGTAACATTTCAGATAAATAAATAAATAAATCAGTAGGCAACTGTATCAGGAAACCTATTCACTAGATGTAATGACCAGAAGCAGAGCCAAAGCAGGGACTGGGAAGAGAGAGAGGAAGCTGTATTCAATCACAGGCCCATGCTACAAACGTTCCCTTGTGCTCCAGGATAAATAGAGGTGTGTTAGAGGATTTTGAAAACCTCAAATTAGGGCAGGTTGCAAAATAAATGGCAAAACTCACAAACTCCTTGCTGGCCCCCATGTTCATTAGCATTCAGATGGCAGAGTAATGCCAGCAGCAATGCTGCAAGGATGAAGTGGACCAGGAAAACACAAATCATTTGTGTTTACCTTAAATGAGCTTTATAACTAGTCTAGGACTGGAGTGTTTTATTTGGTCAGCATTAAAAAAGAAACGTTGACAAAAGTTTTTGTTATTGAGCTGCTGTCAGATATTTTTTCTCCAGTTGTCGTTAAGTAACCAAACCCAAACCCTTTCCCTTGAGGATCTTGCTGCAGAACCACTACAAGAGAAGCCTTGTAGCAGCCCAGAGGAGGTGTCCCTGCTCTGTTCCATTACAGCACAGGAAACCTCTGCAGGTATCTAGGCAGAAGCATCCATCTTCCCTTGGCACCAGCACCACTACATACCAGAAGGCTGGAAAAACCTCAACTTATAAATCTCCAAGGCAAATCAAAGCAACGAAACAACTTGATTTTCATTAAGAGCACCATAAGACAATTAAATCTTGCACAATTTTGGCCAAACAATACTGATGCTGCGAGCACGGGCAATACTCCCGCTGCCCTCAGGAGTGGCGGGACCAGCTCTCGTGCTCGGCGGGAAGAGCCCCCAGCCCAGCAACACCCCAACTCACTCAGCTCGGAGATGCTGCCGACGCACGTCGCCAGGAGGGACTGCTCGAGGGTCCGGAGCTCCAGCTGCGCGTAGGCATCCGCGCGCCCGTCGCCGCAGTCGTTGTAGGGGCTGAAGGAGGCGGGCAGCGACAGCACGCCTGGGGAGAGAGCACAGGGCACGTCTGTCACCAGGCAAGGGGCAGGAGCACCAACGCAAGGCTCCCTAACAGCAAGGCTCCCTACGGAGAGACGAGCCCAGCGCCGGCTCCTGTAGCAGGCACCAGGCTCACGCTCCCTGGAAGGGCTTAGACAAAATCAAACAGCGCTGTGAATGCCATTGGAATGAGTGAAGCCGGGCAACTGGCCTCTAGGGAGCAATGCCGGTTGTTTCGACAACCTGTAAAAACTAGAAACAAATTACGCTTGAGATAAAACTACATGAAAAGCTTCAGTGAAGCCTCTGATACTGTTTATATAAAAACTTGGCTGTGCGCACGCAGGTTGCCGTTGAGCAGCTGCATGCAGATTGCTAGATATAAGGGCCTGATTTCTAGGGGTGAAGGATAACCTCAAGTCCATCAAAGGTAAACAGTAGCTGCAGTCTTTGCAGCTCTGAAAATAAGACCACGGGTTACGCCAATTCTTTGAACCTGCATGCAGTTTCAAATGTGCAGACTGTGGTTTCTGCATGTGTGAACCTCTGGCTGTGCCAAACTACACCCACAAGTTTTGAGGTTGACTACGTTTTCACCTCCATAAATGACGCTCCCCCCGCTCAGAGAGTTAGATTAGAAAGATAATTACGTTGCACACACGTATTCACCACATCCTCTCCTTCCATTCTTCAGAATATGTCAAATCATTCTTTTTTTTTCCTTCCTCCCTCAAACATGAGCACTAACGCATAGTCACTGAATCGTGCTAGGGATGTGCAAGCAGGTTGTGAGAGTTGTGAGCGGGATCCCCGCTTGCCTGGTGCATTTCCTTACAGCGCTTACAACCACCCTGCATCGCTGGCAGATTAGAGGCCATTTGTGTGAGCTGGGCAAAGACCTACGGCACCTCCAAAAAATGACATACGGTTATTAAGAAAGCCGTCACCAAAAGGGATCGAGTCACTTGCCACCCCTCGATCGTGCTTTCCGTAACTTATTTTTTTCAGACAGGGAGCAGTGACAGGCAACCAAGGCTAGGGCTAATATCTTTTTAATTATAAATTTATTGCCTGATCCCAGCAATCCAGCTCAAGCTTGATTTTTTTTTTCTGATTCCCACCAGGACTCCCGGAATCCACATCTTCCTGCTCTCCTACCCTGCCTCAGCCTCTCTTTCTATTTTTAACCTCCATCAGCATGCAGGCATCCAATAGAGTTCAGTTCAGACCTGTGCTACCTTCCCATCCCAGCTCAGGCTGGATGGGGGAAATGATCCGTTCGTGCTGCAGTGACCTCCTGTCACTTAGGTGCTGTGAACTCTTGTCAAACCAAAGCACCAGCTGAATGGCAGCACTCTGGGAAAGACCTTTGTTCCTTTGTCTTGACGTGTTCTTTTGAAATTTTAGACTGAATCGATCTCCCTTACCCTTTTCACATCCTCTCCACATCCTGCTTGGTGGCAAAGCCAAGGATTACATCAAAAACTTCCTGCACATTTTGAG
>JAUBOD010000589.1:3058625-3071630 GCA_032353885.1 Nothura maculosa
TCTCAGACCAGTGTTTCACCTATCTGCTGCCAAATGTTTTATTCACAAACAAATTCTAAATGCACTTATTGCAAGGGATTAACCCAGATTTTGTCCACAATATTTTATAATGAAAGGAAGTGAACCTGAGATCTGTTATCATCTCTCCCCTGCTTCCTGAGAAGGAAAATGTGTATTTACCTAAATCCGCACATAGTCTGAAACCTGAGAACTGGATTTCACACTATTATGTGAGCCCCTCGTACAGACATAGTGTTATTTATCAAACCTCAATCAAGACACTTATCAGCTGTTCTCAGCTCCTCCTCAGAGTTGAAACAAGTTCCAAGGTTCAGGTCTAACTGAAACCTTCATTGACTGCTTCCAAATGGAGATTCCTCAATTGGGATTTCCAAGGTAGGAAGGAATAGGGGGGGTCCCTGAAACTCTTCTCAGCTAAAGACTGAAAAAACAAACCCAAAGAATTCTGCCTATTCTTCTAGGATGTAATGAACACAACTAAAACTTGGCTTATGGGAAAACAATTTCATATTTTGGATCAATTTAGCATGTGCTCTTCCTAAAGCAAACCAGAACACAACACTCAGCACCTACACAACCCTTTGGCCATCCTACCTCCTATGCAAAGGAAAGGTCATCCACCTATGTATTTTGGTAGGAGAAACAGAGGCACAGGCATCAAAACACTTCCCTCACAACATTCCTTACGACTTGGCAGAGCAGGAAATCCAGTGCCCTAGAAATGAGATACTCTCTAGGGAAGAGAGTGAGAAAACTGGAGGACTTGCACAAATAACCTTTTCCTGTTTATATAGTTCCTGGAGAAGGTAGGACATCAGTCTCCAGGTGAAACACCACCACCATCCAGTGTTACACAAATTACTAGGTAACACCCTATATCCAGTCTAAAAGCTCAAGGCATTATTTTTGTTACCCGATGGATTACTTCCTTTATGTTCTCCCCTGAGCCTGAAGGCTTCCAACAGGACCTGCATCACTACCAAAAAAAAGAAAAAAATGCTTAAAAAATATGCCACTTCTCATTCTATGCCCTTATTAGCAAGCTGTCACTGTTTTGCTTCATTGCTCCCATGTCCCAGACTAATAGCTTCCAAGATTTTTCCACAACAACCTCCAAAGTCTTTTTCCAGTACAGTATTCTGGATGTTTTTTCCAGTGCACATACACTCTCTCCCAGCTGACTTCTTTTACATCCAAGTTATTGTACCATTAGAATGACAACATTAGATTTATTATAGAGCTGAAGTATCTTAAATAACCCAGAGAGGCGCTGACATTCTCCGCTCTGGATGGGGCCTATACAAACCCCTCTTCTCCGGCTGGAGGACAAGCTGGGATCAGATTGATGTGGAGTTTTTCAGCAGGGGACGATTAAAAATAACAACCTGGGGGAGGGTAGAGATTTTGAAGAAAAAGTTCTCTGTTCTCAAAAGAAAACTATTCTGGAACAGGCAAAGGGCTACGCTGAAACAGAGGTTATAGTGGGAAAAGAATTAGTAGGCTGCAACAAAGGCAACAGTAGGATAAAACATGGTTTAGTACATAGCTCTGGGGACCCAGCAGCAAAAATACTGACTTTATTTCCAGTCTGCCACTAAATCATGTGAATAAGGCTTAGCCCCTGCTCTCTCATCTGTTAAACAGTTAACGGCACCGCTTCCCGCTTACGATGCCTCTGAGATGCCTGCAAAACACTCTGGGATGCAGAGGAGGAAGTAACACAGCAGACAAAAAAGCTCAGATCCTACGGCCGGGAATGCTGAATTTGGGATCCACTCATACAGAAGGCAAGGTCTTAGCTTGGTACATTATATAACAAGTAGAGCTATATACGAGCCTCAAAGCAAGGCTACTCTACGAATCCGTCTTTTTTCCTCAGAGTATATTGAGGAGGTCGGGGAGAACATGACCAGCAACAAGCCTTGCACTAAACAGATACAGCCTTGGCAAAAAGTTTTCACCTTATCCAACAGAAAGCGCTGGACTAAAGGTCACAGGTATTCACAACCAAAACCCATGGTCGGCACTGAATCAGAGTGTAAGTGCAGGAGAGGAAGGGCCAGCAGCATCCAGCCCAGATCCACCATGTCAGGCTGCAAACTGCACAGCCGTGTCCTCATAAAGTGAAATCTTTTGATGTTGATAGAAAATATTTTTGAAACACTGAACAAGGAAGCCATTTCACAACAAATTACCAGTTGAGGCTAAAATCTATCTGTGTTCTCTCAACCTTTAAAGGCTGAAGATGAAAGGCAAGGCCAGGCATGACGGGGGAGCAGGCAGATGACTTGCAGCATCACCAGTTTCATGCCTAGGAAATTGTTCTTATTGCCAACATACAACTAGAAAACTTCCCTGTGGCTATGCTAAGAGACTCCCAGACCATTTGACCAGATATCTCTGCTCTGTGTGCTATACAAAGCTCCACTTTGTTTCAAACTCCAAGTCCTGCAGCAAAAGCCAAGCAAGAGGCACTTTGTCACAAGGTAAGCGGCAGAGGATGTGGTTGGCAACACAGGAGCAGGGCAATGGACTTTGTGGCTTTTTGCTCTGCTTGATCTTGTGTTCAGAATTGCCTGGGAGGAGATTCAATTCTGCATGCATTACTTCCCACTTGGCCCCATCTATGAAATGAGGGACAATTAATAATGCAGACATTTCTATTAATTTTTTGCATTTTCAAGGGTGTCTGACATGGGAGAGCATGTTTTGCAAAAAGTCAACATCTGCAGTAAAATTTCTCTCTGAATCAAGACTCTTCCTGTTTTATTTGTATCTTCGTTTTGAAAGTCAGAGCACTCATGTTGAACATGGAGGAAAAAAAAACAGTTTCCTAGAAGAAGGGCCCCAGACATCCCACAGAAGAGGCTCCTGGGGGTGCCCAGAGGACCAAAGAGGCTCCCTTGCCCTAATGATAGAGTGAGCCATGAATCCCTGTGGCTTCTGGCAGAGGGCATGTGATCCATTTATCTCCTTTCTAAGGCAGGAAGAGGCCTTTCCCCATCGCGGCCTGGCCTGACACGCGAGCTGTGCTCATGTGCACCGCTGTCACCCCACTCTTATGGGCGACTCATCCATCCCAAAGCTGCCACATGTGGCCTGCTGATCATTCCCCGTGTTCATGATTTAAGCTGACATCTTTAAATGAAAGTTATTTCTTTTCCCTGCTCAGGACCAGGCAGAAAATGTAGCAAACTGCAAATTTAACTTACTGATGTCACCCCAGCTGAGACCCAAATATCCATCCCCTTGTGGGTATCCTGCACTGCACATCTAAATCACATCCAAATTTGCATCAGGCAGAGCATGGTCCTTTCTCAGTAATGGACAAGGAAAAAATGGTTATTTTTAATGCAAGAGTGACTAATGTTTATTTATTTATTTTACTATTCCCATGCAGTTCTTTAAAGGCAAGTGAATGGTCAAGTTCAGCTTCTCTGCAGCCTTTCATAAGGCCATGACTCAGGACTGGCAGCTCACAGTGAGGCTGCAAAACGGATGAGTTTCCCCTCCCTGCTCTTTTAAATAGCACAACCTCTTGGCTCACCTCCCTAATGCCTCTTTAATCTCTTTTCAACATTCATACACTCTCCCATCCAACTAGAAAGCAATTGCTGCTGCTGCACAGTCCATTTTTTATAAAGACACAGTCTTTGTTTATTTTATTATTCAACATCATCCCTGCACTATGGCAGCTGAGTGGTTTTGGAACATCCATAAATCACACCACAAACTAGTCTGAACTATTTTTATTATTAATTCGTTTTAACAGTCTATCATTGTAACCAGCATAGCCTGCCACGTATGAAGTCTAGATAGCTATCTGTAAAAGAAATGTATTAGCTGTCGCTCATGCCCCTGGCAGCAAAGGGAAGTGAGAGGGAAGCAGACATCCCTTGCTGTCATTTCCACATTTGCAATGTTCCAGTACAAAAATACAATTTAAAAGCCCCTTGACTACCTTGCACCATGAAAAAAACAAATGCATGCCTAATTGTGCAAAAATTAGAGCTCTTTACGAAACTGTTAGGCTAACTTCCTGAAGCCTCACACAATTACTGTTCTGTCATGGCAAACACTTAAGAGATGTCAAACTTCCTCTCCTCAGCATAGCGAATGCTTGTCCCTCTTGCCTGGTGCTTTGCTTTGGAGGCTTTGCCTCAAAGATCCCATACACAAACCAGGTAGGTGTCACAATGATACATTCCACTTACTACCACTCAACAAAAAGGAGTTTTACATCAGCTTTCCTGGGGTAACACCTGCTTCATGCTGGCCACAAGAACCAAATCATATTCTCACACATCTTTCACCAGCTAAACTATATGAGATTAAGTGAAACATTTTTTTTTTGAACTCCTGCTACATCTTTTGAAAATGACCCGCAAGGTAAGAGTGCTCTCTGAAAGAACTGGAATTAAAAAAAAAAAATGCTCCTAGCAGAAAGTACTTGTATTCTGCCAGATAGATTGCATCAAACTGAATTATGAGTCCCGTCTTGGACACGGGAGGGAAAGTGTTATTTACACACTGAGTTCTTTTCCAGCTTTTGTGGTTTTCCAGTCACATTTGGTTTTTTGCCTAGCACTTAGCTTCTCTGCTCTTCTGCTTGGGGATAGAGTCTTGCAAACAATAAAATGGCCTAAATGATTATACAGTCTTTCAATTTAGAAAAAAAAGCTACCAGAAATTTTAGTGAGAACAAGCATCAGGCCAATAGCAAGGCTGGCTTCTCTGCACTTGATGCCTCTCCTGAAATCTGTTACCTGCAATTAATGGTTTGACTAGAGCATAGGGAACTTCAGGCCCAATTACTTCTTCCCTAAGGTACCCGGTGGGCACCTGACTCTGCTTGAGGAGGCAGATGATAACCCATCCCTGGCACTTGGCTCTCCACTGATGAGGCACCCAGGGCTTGGTTTGGTTTGCTAACATGCACACATCCCAAAGAGTGGGAGGGTCAGGAAACCTCAGAGCTGACCATGCTTGCTTTCCACAACTAAGGCTTCCAGGACTTTTTTTTTCCTTCCCTTTTTTTACACTACAAAAGAGGCAAAATAAATAGAAGCGGAGCAGAGGATCCTGAGCAAACTATGTGGGCGTGGGAGCAGGAGGCACATGACATAAGTGGGTATCACAGTGAGTCTCTGAATCATATGTGAACCCAATGAGAAATTCCTGCCCAAACAATACGGGCAGTGTTAGGCTGCAGATCTCAGTGCTAAGTTTGTGGGCTGAGCGCTAGGAAAAGCCCACAGCACTGACGAAACGGAAACCCCCGGCTACACACGCTTTTACCAGCAAAAATGAATAAGCTCCTGGGTTCTGTTGTGGCTGTAATTTATCTGTTCTTGAGGAGAAATTCAAAACTACAGAAAAAACATTCTCTCCTACTTCACCACACAGCCTCCCTGCTGAGAACTTACCCCAGAACTTGCACATAATGAATTAAAATCCGAAGATGTAAAGATCTGCTAGGCTGCTTTTGGATGCCTCTGACAGGTACTTACTGCGTCGAGTAAATCCCCAATCTTCCTGTGACCGAGAACAGGCCAGCAGGTGCCATGTGCTCAGGAGAAAGAAAAGGACCTGGATGTCAATTCAAAGTAATCCAAACCTCTGCAAAATGAAGAGGTGACACTCAACAAAGTGAAAGAATATGCAAACTTAAGCAGTAAATACCAGGGCAGAAGATTAAAATAAATCACAGCTGAAGCAAATTTAATGAAAACCACAAGTATAATAAAAAACAGACCGAAAACACAATATAGCTGAGTGACTAGCTACAAGTTTTCTCTATGACATTAATTCTTCTCCAATCCCAGAGAATAACTCGCACTGCACAAGTTGTAAAGCAGAGTCCTTCAGAGTTACAAAAGTGCCTACAGGAACAGAGGCGCAAGGCACAGCAGAGTGGGTTTTGGGAAAGAGCTAGAAACTGGCACAGCTGCACAGTTTCCTCTGAAATAACATCTGTGCGCGCTGAGGGGAAGCAGAAAGGAAACATGCTCCTTAAAAGCATGCTCCCCTTCATTCCATAAGCAAAACCACATGCCGACGCTATCGCTGGTAGCCTACTGTAAGGTGTGTGTGTGTGTGTGTGTGTGTGTGTGTGTGTGTGTGTGCGCGCGCGCAGCTCCCCGGGGCCTCCAGCGCTCTTTGAGCATGCGAGAGTCACGGGAGACCTACAGGAAGGCCATGTCCAGAAGCTACAGGAGCAAACACATCCCAAATTGTTATGGTCCTCACAGCGGCACTGCCTCGCTCTGTGAGAGCTTGTGGCACAAGACAGAGTTGGATTCAGGGCACTGACCGTGCTCTGTCAGTTCAAGTGCTCAGAAAGTCAAGGGATGAACATCTGTACATCAAGGGGTCCCCTTCTGGTAGGGGGGCCATGAGGAAAAGGCAAGAACAATTCTTGCTGACAGCAATGAGTTAAGCTGTTCTGCCAAAAGTTGTAGCTAGAATTGCCCATTTCTATACCCCATACCCTGGTTTCTCCTCTCTTTTGGTCATTTCTAAGCATCTTTTCTGGTCATTTCTAAGCAACTTCTTTGGTCATTCCTTCTGCGGTGTTTGTCACAGCTGCTTGTGAGAGCTCATCTCATATGGAAAGCTTTCTGGGACACAAAACACACAGCTAGTTATGAATCTAAGCAGCCTTCTGTAATTGGGATAGAAAGAAAAATGAGAAAGAGGAAAAAGAAAAGCTGCGTCACCCTCTGAAAGAACAAAGTTCTAATTTCCCGTCACTTCTGTAATATTCCATATTCGAGGGATTTCTCTCAAACAAGAAAGAATCTCTGACAAACTAAAATGATTTATCCTTGGAACTGCAGAAATAGCTGCATGACAGCTAGGAGCAGGACTGACTTGGTGGGGATACCACTACAAGACGGTCCTCTTTGCACAGTGTTTTAATGGGGTATCGCTGTATGCAGCTAACCCACCCATGGACCCTTCCCCACTGCAGCAACAGGTCCCACTGGGCTACTAATGTCCTGCCAATGCTGTCCCTACCACAGGGCAGTCAACAACACACCAACTCACTTGGGCAACTCTCAATGGCGTTAAAGGCCTTGCAAAAAATCCTGAGTGGGATGAGAACCATGCAGTATGTGCCTTTATCTGCAGTCACATTAAAACTTTAGCAGCCCTAAATCTCTTACCTTAACAGAACTAGCTATATCGAGGTGCAATGCTGTTAGGGAGTGGCCAGAAAACATAAGAACAAGATAAAGAGGTAATTTTCTTTTCTCTCAAAACCAGGTAATCCTCCTCCCTCACTCTTAAGCAGGAGAAATAAACAAATAAAGCAGCCTATGCATACACCTACCACCTTTCAGGGATTAGGCAGACAGCTACTGCTACATTCCTCAGCCAGCCTGTGCTTTTGATGGCCGATGTTCAGCCCTGCCCGACTTATACGTCACAACTCGCAAGAGCTCTGGTGAAACCAAGCGAGTTTCCCAGCAAACCACTTACTCATCTGCCAGAGACCGAGAGTCTAGGTTGTACTGGCAGGAGGAAATGGTGAGAGGCTTGAAAAAAAACCTTGTCAAAGGGGTGCCAGGCTTTTACAGCAGATCCAAATTGGACTATGGGGCACTTGCAATAGAAACAATCCAAACCTGGATATCCTTAGAAGTCATTTGTGAAATAAGAACTTTCTCTACAATTCCTGCATCTTTGTTTTCTAGAAAGTAGAACAGTTTAAGATGAGATCGTTCATAATTCTTTAGTAAATCAATTTATAGGTTTTCTGAAACAACCACTTAAAAGTCGGAGATTTGACTGAAACTATGCTCAATGAAGTATTCCTGTAGAGAATACCAAGTAGATAAGAGAGTATAAGGAAGGAGGATAAAGAGTAATCAATGAGAGAGAGAAAAGACCCAAACTATTATTTACTAGGTTTTCTGAGAGTCAAGTAACTGGCCAGAACGCAAACACAAACACATGGCTTCCTGCATTACCTTCTGCACCATAAATAATGCATGAAACTCTCCTCGGCATTGAAAGTAAAACTCTCACTGGAGCTTTTGCAGCCACTATGCAGCTGGAGAGTCTTGAGGTGAAACAACATCTTTAGGTTACAACTGGGAAACACGAAGACTTTTACTGTTCCCAAGTGGAACAGCTTTGTATTTCAGAAGTTGTCCCAGTTCAAGAAAGGTTGTATCTTAAAAGATATTCCCTGACCATGGAGATGTGGGTACATTCAAAGCACCCACTCCTCACCAAGATTATATTCACCAAGCTATTTAAGACATACTGAAAAGCAATGTACAGCATATATGTAAAGATAAAACTGTGTTACTGTGAAACAAAGGCATCACAGTAGCAGAAGCAACTAATATTCATCAGATTAAAGTGTAGTTTAATTGGGTTCACTTTTAGCACAGACACAAGTTGACCGGCCTTTGGTCATTAGTCACCTGGGAAAGAAATTTACTCAGAGAGCACATATATGAACAATAACTAGGATTAATTACCACATAATTAATGGAAGAGCCTGGATGAAATGGTAAACCAGTGGAAAGAGTAAAACCATTTGAACTGTGACATGTATCTCTGGTAAACAGATCCATTTACCACCATTAACACACACAGCACTGCATTACTCTGTCTCTCTCTTTGCCATATAAAGTTATAATTAATTATTCAATAAAGCCACCAACACCTGAGATCTATGTGATAAGAGCTATACTCTTACAAGGACAAACTCTCTGAGGAGGCAGTGCACAGCAGACACCTGATATGGGCTCAGCATCTGTTTCCTTAGCAAAGTATCCACTTAACATCGCAACTGCTTCCCACAGCATCTTATGCATGCTGAAACAAAAAGAAAAGTGCATTTAATCTCAAAATCCTATACTTCATTGTTTATTACCTCCATTTTACGAATAAATAAGGCACAAGGAGCTCACTGACCCAGCAACTGACCTAACTATTCCCCAGTCTTGGACTGAGCGTCTTTCAGGGCTGCGAGTCACTGACATGGGACACTTTGCAGTGGAAGATGCAACAACTTTCACCTCAGGGGGTCCCAAAAAGGAATAACAAAAGGCCTACGAGATTAAATCTGACCAAATTGGTAATGAATTCCAGGTTTGTTTTGAACTGAGCTCACTCTCAAATGGTGTCTCTTGCACTAAGTGACTCAGGGGATTGGTTTGGAATCAGGAATGTTTTGACTTGCTATGTTCTGGATTTCATTATTCCCTTCTGGGCAAATGGATACAGTTGAAAGCATGAAACTTCATTTGTAGAAATCCCACTATAGCTGGAAAAGCAAGAATCAAACCAACCAAGGTAGAATATATATACTGATGCCTTTGAGTAAGCATTCCAGCTTCTGTTGCACTTCAACTTTTACTGAGTCTGGAATCAGTAAGGGAAATAGTGAGGGGGAAGAAAAGAGAAAAAAAAAAAAAAAAGGAAAAAAAGGAGAGGCCTTCCTTACAGCACTGGCATTATATAACCAATCATGTGTGCGGTAGAGGAAATCAGCTTCATTTCCACTTTTCACAACCTTTTTTTGTGTAAGTAGAACCTTGCTGCACAATACTCCCAATTCTCTTCCTGTCGCAGGTTTACTCTGTTTCTCATCTGCATACCAGCTGGGGCTGCTGATAATTCATCTTGAACTAGGGAGAGGTTAATGTTTTTCCTTTTGACAAGAAACTTGTTGCTGCAAGTCTACTATATTTGACATTGTAAGCAACTCCTTCACTAACACAGAATAATTAGCTTCTACAAACTATCTGTGTAGCTCAAAGGAATTGCTCACTTATGTTTGTAATCATGGTTTCAAAAAGTCTAAGCAAGTGAGAAGGGGAAAAAGAAAAAGGACAAAACACATGTTCAAGTAGAGACTTGAACCAGAGCCTCTGCCCTGTGGACCTTCTGCACAGTGCTGCAGACCAGGTGATGATAATGCAGAAGGAAGCAGAAAGCTAAATTCTGCAATATAGGTGGACCTAAAATTTGATTGCAAGCAATTACATGAAAGATGTGCTTTATTTCTTATAGGTGTTGTTTCTCATTTCCAGCAATAGTGAAAGAGCTGTTCTGTGCAACTCAACTATATGATGAGATCAAACACAAATGAAGAGACGAAGCACATATATATTCAGGTCATTTGATTTAAAAGATATTAAAAAAATATTAAAAGAGATTAGTAGTAAACTCATTTCTACAGCAACCTGCTTTCCCAAGAAATATATGCAAAAGAAAGCAATTCAACCACAAGCTTATGCACATTAAGAGTTAAAATAAATAGTCATATATCTGTCATATTTAAGACTGAAAAAAATGCAGCTATTCTGGAAGGGGTGGGAAAGCAGAAAGAATATGTTCAAGTGTTCAAAGCCAGAGGTGATAAATGAGATGGTAAGACTGCCTTCAGGTAGTGATTTGCAGAGCAAAAGGCTGAAGCACTAAAACAAGAACTCTGATAGCTGATTCTGATCACCATCAGGGCAGATCTAAGGGAAAGATTTCAAGTTCAAGTCCAAATAGTCCCTTTCTGATTATACCAGGCAAGCACTGACTGCCAAAAGACAACAATTTGGCTTCACTTGATTCTGAAGACAAAGACGCTAATTGGGTTTAAAGACCAAACTAAGATTGAGGAGACTTTGATTTTGTTTTAGTTCTATCACTTGTCTTCTCCATCACCTCATTGCTTCACCTCCAACTTCATCAGACAGACATGTTGAATTTACAAAACATCTTCCATGCAGCATCTCCCACTGAAAACATTAAATGACTGCTGAGAGACAAGTAATTCAAGATCTAGATCTGTGTGGCTCCCCATGTTGTCATTCATAAAGTACAGGCAATAAATATCTCATTACTTCAAAGCATTAAAGTGTTTTGAGATCCTCATAAGGAAAGCACTAGGCAAGCTGCAGTTGCTATGGTTTGCTATGAACAGGAAACTTTTGAACACCAGTTTGCTCTCAGATTTACAGTTTATTCACACACAATCCCTGTGCAACTATTAAAATAGCTGATGACCAACTTACTGAATACAAAAATGCTACTCTACTCCTTGTCTTCCTGCATCTCTTCTTCCAGCCCTAGACATATGTTAGTGGTTAGGGCCAGTTTGCTGCAGCTAAAAGATCAGCATAGTAAATATGTATATATAAGAAAATTCAACAGAACACTTAACATAGGAAAAACTCCATAAATTCTACCTCTACACAGACATACTAGCTGCCTATAGATAAAGCTCTTAGTTAAGGTCAAGAAACATCTACTGAAAATAGTAAATAATCAGAATGTCATCTACTACATATATTTGTACTTAAATATAATTATTACATAATGGAAGAGCAGCTCAGACTTTGCTAAGAGCTATACATACGCTCTGCACTAGGAGGAATCACGAAGAGTTAATTCTTGGCTTTAGTGATGACAGTATCTCCACACATATCTATTTTAGCATATCCTGTCTTTACCGATACAGTGGGAGTCTCTCAGAAAGGCCGAGCCCATTAACTAGCACAGCCCAGTACTCCCTTGCAATAGGCTCCAGGAAAGAACACGGGACAACACACAGGACTAGAAGGAAAAGATCATCAGTAGCAGGAATCTCCAAAGTAGTTTCCTAGGAGAAAGCTATTTAAACAGAGTGCTTTCTGACTTCTCACATACTAGGGACCTAAGTAGGCTAAGGAGGAGGTAGGGACTGAAACCTGCTGACCTCTCTAAGCCAAAGGAATGTACAGAGCGGGGGCCCAAGTGACAAAGATGAGTTTGGTTAATGGAATATAACAAGAGGATGAGGAACACAAGCCATCGCCAAAGCACTAATTCCAGTTGTCATCACTATGAAAAAAACAACAGTGCTTGCTAACATCAAACAACAGTCAGCCATATAATTTTATATAGATCTCTCTAGAGCTGTGAGATGAAGAGAACTTTTAAAACAAGCTCACAAGAAGAGATATCAAGTTGGTGCTTTCTCTAGAGAGGATCCTCTGCTCCCTCTGCCATCGCTTTCTCAGAAGCCTGTTTTTCACACAGGCTCCCGGAATCGCTGGCACAGTGCCCAAACATCACTTAGCCAAGTCAGTGTTATCATTAAGCCACAGTATATCTAATGAATGGAACAGCTGAGTTACTACTCACTATCACCGCATTGGCTCTGCAGACCAGTGTTACTGACTGAATGCAGAGAGCACATTCCGGTGGACAAATAGTAGTGAGTGGATAAGGAAAACTAAAATCATCTGGAGAAAGGACCTACCCTTCCCTGACTTCCAGAACTGTTCTTGGAAGTAAAATTTTCACATCGGTTTTAATTTGAACTGGGTCCGAACCAAACCGTCCTCACATTTTAAAGCAAGTCTGAAGCAAACAGTTCAATAAAAGCAAGATGCTATAACTTTTTAAATCTTTAATTGGTTAATGTTGACAACAACAATATTCTGGAAGCTTTTATATGGCATGCAGATTTTTTGAAAGATTTCAGCAAAGGTACTCTACTCTAGACTGTATCATCTCTTTTTTTCCACATTTAGTCAACTGCTGAACAACGCATATCCCAGTAGAAGTGATGGAAGTGTGACGGTGGCATGTGCTGTATACTCCATATACGGGTATGAGCATGGAGGCTCTTAGAGTGACAGTTTTTGCCCCACTAGGACTGCTTTCTAAAGCCTCTCACGCTCAAATCCAACACTCCAAAGCTGAACTGCTAAGCAAGGAATGAAGTCCTGAAAGGGAATGGAACTGGTTTCTCTGGTATTCTAGCACTGCAAGTTGGGAACAAAATCACAGAATCACAAAACCACAGAATGGTTAAAGTTGCTTCCAGCCTTAGATTGGACCTTAGATTGATAGAGGACTTTTAGAGATAATCTAGTCCAATTCCCCTCCTCAAGCAGTGATGCTCAGAGCAGGTGGCACAGGGCGGCATCCAGGCGGGTTTTGAAGACCTCCAGAGAAGGAGACTCCACAACCTCCCTG
>JAUBOD010000589.1:3082372-3092590 GCA_032353885.1 Nothura maculosa
GCAACTGTCCAGGGCAAGGTCCTGCTCATTGCTCGGGTGCAGAAGCACCTGCAGCCACACAGCCACCCTGCTGGCCACAGCACTCGAGTCCTCCTGCAGTTATTGGGAAATGCTTCACAGAAGCAGATGTAAGAACCAGCCATAAAGCAGGTAACTTGATAAAGCTCTTTTTATTAGCTACCGCAATAAAGAGCGTTGATCTACTGAGTTATGGCTCTTGAACACACTAAGCCGAGTGAATTTCTGCAGCAGCTCTGAGCAAGGTGGCTTTACTCCTCACAGCAATAGCAATTTGCCTAGAGAAGCACCAGGACCTGCCTGGGGCTAAGCAAGCCCTGATAGCAGGTCAGCAAGAGGCCTGCGAGGGCTGCTCCTTTTGGAGGTGTAAAATGTGCTTCTCTAGTTCCTGCTGTCAAGGGATATAGAGGATGTTTATGATATGATTTTATGATTAGTTATGATTTTAACTAATATAACATGCTTATAACTGCTTTTTTTCAGTAGCTATTCTCAGCACAAATACAACTCTGTCCAAAATCCCACAACTTTCATTGATTTAAGATTTGACTCTGCAGCCCAGACCTCTGCCAGGTACTACTCCAATGAATAAAGCTAAAGGATAAACACCATGAAAAAATATAATGCAATAAAACCCTGTTGTGTTCCCTCAACAGCAACAGACTAGGTCCACCTCACATCCTGTCCGCAGAGACCAACACAAGTAACTACTGGAGGCAACGCAGCGTTTTCAGAACATGGCTCTCCAGCCATCCCAAGCATGGGCATACAAGAACTTCGGAAGAAAGCAGTACAGCCAAATGCTCAGGGCATACACCATCCAGATAATTTTCTTTTAGTGCATCCCAAAGTTCCCTCTAACCTTAGTCTTCCAGTAAATTAAATAGCTATAATGGGAGCCTCCATCTCCCAAAGGCTGCAAGACTCCCTAACAAATACCTTCTGTAGTCCATTTGATAAAGGGCAATTTCTAGCTTTTGAAAATCACGAGCCAAAGACATCCATAATCCACGATTGCTGCAGAGATGACCCTTTTCTCTAGTGTAAGAACTGTTATTTGTGGAATAAAAGTCAGAGAAGAAAGTATAACTCTAGTTTAAATTCAACTATATTATACTGTGCTAAAAAACTAGCATGCTGAAGATCACATCATCAGTTACCAGCACTGAAGTGAATGTAAATATCTGCTACATAAAGAAACAAAGGAAATGGCAAGATGTTAGAAGCAGCAGCTATAGGGTAGGAGCGGAACTGGCAAAGTCACACAGCTTCATTTAAAATGATGGAGGAAGACCTGATGCACATAACATAAAATAACAGAGCTAAGAACTAAAGCCACTGTACCAGATACACCTGCATTTACTCCCTTGAGAACTCTTAACAGGGCAGGGGGAAGGCATAAAAGTCTCCTGTTAAAGTGTTTGCATCCTTTGCTGGGCAAAAGAGAACAAAAATCCCTTTAAATCACCCACATGGGAAAGCAGCACTTTACAAGGAGTGTGATCCTTGAAAACAGATTCCAAAGGTCAGGTGTTCCTTTGAAAGTATTTCAGGGCTTTCCCGACTCAGAAGGATTTCTCATTACAACTTGTGTTTTAGCGAACTTCAAATCTAACTTGACTTCACAGAACGGAAGCAATTTTTTTAAAAAAATTATTTACAGTGTCTAATAAAACCAGCGCATTAATGTAATAATAATATCAAAGGTGGTAGATTGTATGGAAATGATATTCTTCGCCCAAACTGACCAGCATTTACTCTGCTGCCTGACCTCACACATTGGACCAATTAGACCAGTGCGTGGAGTTAACTTATTAGCCATTTCAAGGAGCACAGGGTTGGAAGCAGATGCTCCTGAGACAGAAAACTAGAACACATCCCGCATTTTCAGTAGCTGAATAACTCTGCAATGTAGCCTTTAACTGGATTGCTAAACCCACTAGCATAGCCATGCAAAGACAGTGTCCCCACATGTCCAAGCAGGCAGACTTTGTGCTTCACAGGAACGAGTGCATCAGCCCTTTCTAATAAGGTTTCCTTCAACCTTGTGTCAATGGAGTGGAGTTCACCAGGACGTTTCTGCCAACCAAAACTAGTCAGTGATAAGGTCAGCACTTCCCCACTCCTCCTCAAACGCACTTTAGTGAAAAATCTGCATGAAAAGTTCGCCAAAGCTCAGAAGAGAGCCACCCAGTCTAGTTATGGTCTTGCAGAGTCTTTTTTTTTTGCCAAGATATTTTATTTGGCTATTCATATTCTACCCATTCCCCTGTTTGGACACAGGGGGCCTTAATAATAATGTCAATAGACTTAAAATAAGCTTTCTAGATAGCGAAACAAACTTGAATCAGCATTTATAATTTAAAAGAACAGTCTTATCTGATGCCAGCTGCTGATGAAAGCTGAAGTCCTGTTTTTTCTTTCCTCATATATATTCTCCATCTTAGTTGTGTATAGGATTAGAGTGTTTCACATCTCAGTCAGGTCAGCAATCTGATCCAATGGGAAGCTTGCTCCTATTTTTGAGAGCAAATTTTCCACCACATCAACACACCCATAAGCACAGCAGTGCTAGAGCAAACACAGCATGGGGAAGCACAGGGCTGACCCAGGGAGAACAGCATCTCCTTTCTTCTGCAGTCTAAATTTAGGTTGAATTCAGCACTGCTCCCCGAGTTTTCTTAGCTGTGTTGTGTTCTCTACAGACCTTCATAGACACAGCCATTCCCATGTTGCCTATTCTTTGTCGTCACAGCTGAGAAAGCTAAATATATGTTGAATATTTTCCTAAAATTGGTTTGTTATGTAAACTGCTCCAGTAGTTGGCACAAAGCTTGCAGCAGCAGAACGATGCATGCCGAAAGTAATTGTGAAACTTTATTGATGAAGGCCTGGACACCATATGTCAAAAAAAGCATTTTGATCTTGACTGCTTTTGAAAGCAAGAACTTTGGTGTGAATTGTGCAGCAAGTGTTACAAGTCAATCACTAGTACTAGTTTGACAGCTATAGTCTGAACAGCATATTGTGGGGCATGCTAACTATGGGTAAGAGCCTGCTCAAGCCGAGTCCTACAGGGACTATTACCCTACAGCAGATTTTCATTGCTTACATGTAAAGATTTGTTGTCAAACATTATTTTGATTCAGTTCCCCAGAGGTGAACACTTTAAAATATAAGTAAACTATCCAGTAAGACAGTTTGATTTTGGGCCCAAATCTAATGGACAACATTCTTTAACATACAGGCAAGTTTTACATGAGCATTTTCAATGTCTTTCACATGAATCTTCTACATATCATGGACAACAATAGGCAAAACAGTCTGAATTTAACATATGCATTTAATTTCCACTACAACACATATATGCCTTTCTGGAAGATGTTGTTTGGAATATCCATGGCCTATGGAGGTGACTAGTCCAAGACAAACACTGAACTTTTAAATACCTTTTCTCCTTACCCCAGTGACACTTCTCTCATGAATCTAGTTCCAACATTGTACACATCAAATGCATGAAGCCATTTGTGGGAGAACCTTAAAGCTCAACCAGCAGGCACCAGGAAGAAGCATAAATATTATTGTATATTCTAAAGCAATACTGATTTAGTGAACAGTCCTTCTGATCTCTATGCCAAGCGTATCAGGTTTCCTTATTTGGAGAAATGGCATATTTAGAAAACTACCACAATATTCCTCTGCAAAACAAGTGAGGGCAGTTGTTTGAAGAGCAGAAGCTGACCTGGCTTATCTGAGTGTCAGAGCAAGAACTTCAGCTGCTTAGTCAGGACATAAGGAGTCCAGACGAACACAGGGTATTTTGGAATAATAAATGCACAAACTCCAGTAGGATGCTTTCTGTTTGACTTTTGAAAAAATATCTACTTCGCTGTAAATATTTGTATAGTCTATTCCATATTATTATGTCTCATTAACATTAGTAGTTTATTATGGATGAGGCCTCATTCTGAGGGATGACAAAATCCTAAAGACTTCGAAATTGGTAGAATTAAACACAGATTGAACATATAAGCAGCTGCGTGCACACACAAAGCCCATTCCTTATTCAGATAGGCTTTGTTTTTGATACTTCCTTCTCAGTCATTTTTCTTCCCCTCCTCCACTCCTCCAATTTTCTTAAGTGATATTTATTCAGCCTTTCACATTTGCATACTTGAAACCTCTTATTCTGGTTCCTGCTATTATGTCCAAAAAACATGGTATCTGTTCTTCACACAAATGCACAGAAATCAAAACCAGCTTAAACATTTAAGAAGAGTGGTTTGCCTTTTCTTGATCAATTTGAGCAGATTTAATTGCTTTTGCTAACTGCTATTTGATGCTCCTACGATAATTTATCTTAGTTCAATATTAGTTCAGCAAGCCCTCTTCTTGAGCTGACTTCAAGCACAAGAAAAAAATGTGAAAAAACACGCTCGTTTTGCAAGTTCAAAGCTACTTGAAAACACTAAATCAGCTAAATTATGATCAGAATTAAATTAACTTACATGAAGAATTTAATATTTGGATTTCAATTAAGTTTAGAGTTAATTGATAACTGTTTTAACCCATAACCCATCAAGGCATTAAAAAAAAACAAGGAGAAAAGAAAAAACACACACACAAAAAAGGAAGAGACCAGCCTTTGATGCCAATATGAGCGCTGCTGAGCTATTAATCAGTAGTTATCAGTTTGCCTTAGATGACTAAAACTCATTAATATAAACGAGAAGCCTGAAAGGAGCACATTAGTGTGCTATCTGTTTCATAATTTACAACACTGAAATAGCTAAAATAGTTAAGCTATCACATTCTGTATGGAAGAAAATTCTGGCATCATTAATTTCATGCCTTTTGCCAAATAAAATTGGGCATGATAGGGGCTCATAAATCTGAGTTCCAGTAGCTTTCCCCTATGTCCCCTTTTATTTTTCCTACAGTGTCCTGGCATTTAATACATTAAACGGTATCAAACACATTCACATATTTTAATACTGTGAACTCTGGCTATACACCAGAGATATCGCTTATATCTGTCCTCAGTTTGCTCTTTCCCAAAGGCCACATTATTCCATATTTAAGTCTCACATCTACAAATACTCATACTGAACCTACCCTGCTTTTCCCTAAGGTCAGCTCCCAATAAGGGAGCTCGAGAACAGTCAAAGCTGCAGAGCTCTCAGCACAGACCATAGACGCTATTTAGCCTGAGGAAAGTGTTACATTCCTTTTGGTTTCAGTGGACATGCGCTTCACAAAAGCATGGTGCTGCAACAATTATTTCCAAAGCTTTTTTCCCATTTCCACTGTACTGCTATGTTTAGAATTAAAGAAAAAACCTTTATTTAAAAACACACCACTTGCTGGACAAATATCTGCTTATTAATGATCATTACTAACCAGCACACAGCCTGTCTAAAGAAGATCTGTTAAAGTTAATTGAGGAGTGGATATTTTAAGTTTCTCAATAGAAAGTTTAACACCCCATAATTAATTCTTGAAAAATAGAAACATGTATAGGCACCTAGGTATTAGAGGGTTTATGGGCTTCCTTTCAAAAGGAAAACATTTATCTTCTTAGATGCGCTCTCAGCTTAGAGTAGACAGATAATAATGAGCAAAATCCCATCCTCTCTTCAGGCTCACTACAAAATCACCCAGAGATCAATGGAATCTTTGGAATAAGAGCTTATTATTTAGCTAGTGTATGAATAAAAAGTAACCGATAAGGGTTAAACATTGGTATACCTATTAGCAAATTAAATGTGCAGATCCCATCTACTCCTACTTTTAGGCTCGTCAACACTAGGTTTGTTTAGGAAGAGCTATTCTTATGCAAAGGTCCATGCGAACATGCTGCTTCTAGTCTGGACTTGGCTCCTGCCCGCTTTAATTCACCTGGAAAAAACTGAGCAAAGCTAAAGGAAAGAAAGGGCTCCAGTTACAGAGGTAAGCAACCGTATACTGAATCTTCAAGCTACTTACACTTGAGATCCATATTCAATCTGCAACTGAATTGATCTTCAAATGCAGACAGGTCCCTTGATGGTCCTGTTTATTTTAGGATCCACCTTGATTTGCAGTAGCACCGAGCACATACAACTCATGCTCATGCCTTCTGCAGAATTATTCGGTGGTACAAAGACAGGAAAGGTTCATCTTTGCCCATCATAGTTTATTCCTTCACAGATAATCCTTCAGTTGTCACACTTCAGAGAAATTCAAAGAAACCGTCAACTAGACTTACTTAATGCTGCAGGCTTTTATAAAGCTTTTCAAAGCATATTCTTACTGCAGTGAGGTAAGAGTGGTTCTTTTGTCACACAGACATCTAGAGTTTATTATCCTTTAATGGAAACTTCATCCCTAAAAGTAGTGTTGAGCCTGAGGGGTTTGCGCTGTTAGA
Source organism: Nothura maculosa (assembly GCA_032353885.1). Classification (NCBI taxonomy): domain Eukaryota; kingdom Metazoa; phylum Chordata; class Aves; order Tinamiformes; family Tinamidae; genus Nothura; species Nothura maculosa. The sequence goes on from JAUBOD010000589.1 coordinate 3,088,797, forward strand.
CACAACAGGCATGCTACTTTTACCTGTAGAAGTTCACAATTTGAACAGTTGTTTCTGCTGTTCTTGATATAATCATGATGTTATAGAAGATGGTTGCTCTTTTCTTGTATGTATCAGATCACAGGAATAACCAAAATAATGCCCTCTTTAAAAGAGAAAAATGCAGTTTCTAAAAATAGAAAAAAAACCCCAATAGCTTTAAGTCATCCAGTCTGAAACATTGCATTTTCACCTCCATTTTAAACACTGGAAATTCATATCTGGAGACAATGAATAATAAAGTCTAAAATAGAAACCCTTCTAAAGAATAATTTAGCACATGGAGCTGATGGGAAATAATTCCCCAAGTTAAAATTTGCATTTGTGAATAATATTCCCTTTAAGCCCCAGGTCAGTGTTCTCTATCCATTAAGAAATGGTGCATAATAAAAAATTACTTTTTACTTTAAATCAGCTTAAAACTCCTAAGTGCTGATAAATTTAAACTGTTTTACTCATGCAGGTGAGTAAAATGGGGCAAAAGTGTTGCTTTTAGTGAGTTTTCCAAAGTCACAAAGGCAAGCCATGATTTATTTGAGAACAAATGCAAACCTCATGAATAAAGGTAGTATTTCATTTAACTAAATGGATACTCTGTCTACCTCAATCATATAAGATATCTGTTGTATAGACCACTCAAGACCTTAAGGTTAAGTGCAGTTGATTTTTAGATGAATGCTGGATTAAATTCTGGCTAAAAGCTCAACTCAAACTTTCTAGACAGTCTAGAATTTTGATTACAAGGATGACTTTCACCAAAATTTCCAAGTTGCATCTCTAATTCAGGTAACATTGTAAAGTACTAATCTAAAACAAGTGCAGCCTCACAGGCTCCTTTTTCTCTGTAATGCTGGTGGAAACATATCACATGCTCTGGTTACTTTTGCTTTCAAATGAGTTCACGCAGCCATAAGTGAAAGAATACATGATTTCTTGCCTGTCATAGAATCATAGGATCCTTAAGGCTGAAAGGAACCTCTAAGGAGGTTCCTTAGAGGAACCTTAAGGTTGAAAGGGGATCCTCTAATGCATCCCCCCTGCACACACAGGGTCACCTGGATCACGTGGCACAGGGCTGAGTCCAAGCAGGTTTTGAAGATTTCCAGAGAAAGAGGCTCCACAACCTCTCTGAGCAGCCTGATCCTGGGGGGTGACAGAGCCCTCTGTTAAAAAACTTATCCTTAAGTTTGTGTGGAAGTTTTGGTGCTTCAGTTTGTGGCTATTTCCCCATGTCCTATCAGTGGCCACCACTGAAAAGAAGCCAAAGGAGGAACAATTTTAAGGAGGAGCTCCATCTCCTAAATCAAGATATAACCACATACTTCTAACCCTAAAGTAAATCTACAAAACCTGAATATTTCCTACAGCTTCTGGGAATAACTACAGTCAGTAACCATCTGTTCCAAAAGGCTCTTTTGTGTATTTGCTTACTACATCATGTATAAAGAGAAACAAAATCTTTTACTTCTTATCCAGCCAAAAAAACAGGGAGAAAAGTGAACATGCAATTTTTTTCCCTCAACCAGATCTGTATAAACACCCTGACGCGGCAGCAAAAGCAGGTTCACCACTAGCTCCCCAACACAGGCAAGGCAAGGGCACACCACTTCCCATTAACAGCAAAGATTTTACACAAGTGCTCAAGCTGCAGACAGTGCAGGAAGGAGGTTTTCTGTGGAAGCCCAAGCTCCCACACCCTCCCATGACCAGGGGGACACTAACTAGCTGCTTCAAGACCTTACCGTAAAGTTTTCAGATATTCCTTCAAAAACATTCTTATTTGTTCTTGCACAATAGGTTAGCAACAATCCAGATTCCTCATTCCACATAGCTGCACTTCCCACCACATGAGTGATCCACACCCTGCAAAAGTGGAATAAGCAGAAGGAAACAGAAGATTGAACCCTAACCATGTCTGTGCAAATACGCAGGATTTTATATATATATTTACATATATAAAAAAGAGGCAAGTAGGGAGCAAACAAAAGTCAGAACAGAAGATAGAGATCTGGAAAATGAGCTTTCAGAAACAGCAATCTGCACTGCTTGTAAGTTAAGTATAACCTCCGTACAAGCAAGCCAGGGGCTTCAAAGCAAAGCACGCAATAGTTCAGTAGAGGGATAGTCATCTAGGTTTCACTAGAACTCAAGCTAGACCCTGAGGTAAGCTTACCACTCCAATATGCAATTATGTCCAAAGACTAAATGACGTTTGGGATACGCAAAATATTCAAGGAAGGAATGTAACAGAGATCAAAGGGGTACCTGATTCCTTGCTGAGAGAAGAACAAGTATTTAGGTATTTAGATATCAAAGTGTCCCATTTTTCAAAAATGGAAGATGTACAACTAAGACTTCCCTACCGGGTTCCCCTGTGGTGTTAGGGGACACAGTATTGCCCATACAGCTACAGCAGGTCTCTCAAAGACATCATCTCAGCAGGTATGCTCAGGAGATAGCACTTAGCAATCACTCCTGTGACACGCCTCTCCTGCCTGCACTTCCACTCTGCTCACGTAAAAGTCTGTTTGGAGAATAAATCCACTTGGAAACCTACCTGATTATAAAAGATAACAGCATCTAGTTGAAATGCAATTGCTATTTGAAAGGTACTCATTACTGCTAAATGATTCTCCTTTGATAGCACCAGTACCTGCAGCACACACAGCACTTGCAGGAGTGAATGAGTCCCTCAACTGCTAATTAATGTGATAACACAACTGCTCCACTCAGCTCCACTGTAATTACATTTAGGGTCTATTAAGAACAAGCTCTACATATGTGGAGGGGGAAGTGCTTTATTTGGATGGCGGTTGGGATTTCTTCTCTTTAGATAAAGGGGGAACCCTCTCACATGGGATGGCTTGCTGAGAACTTGAACCCTAGACATTTTTGCTGATATTGTGCTATTCCCAGTCACGCCAAATGGGAAGACTGTCAAGCTTTGTTTGCAATGGTAACAGCAGAAGGTTTTATGGTATTGGTGCCACTGTCCCTCCCACCCCTAGTAGTTCTGAATAATTGATGTGTTTTTACAAATTTTGTAATTAAAAGATCTACTAGAGTTACTATAGTAACAAGAGCCTTTAGAAATCAATTGAATAAAAAAAAAGGGGGGGGGTGATTGGTTAGCTTTGATCTTCTCTCTTTGTTCAATGCATTAAGAATATCCTGAAAGATAATCTTTTTTCCTCAACTGCATCAGAGTTCAGTTATATTTCAGAGCTTATGCTGCATACACATTAATATTCATCAGCAAGCCATGCTATAAGCATAGAGCAGACAACTTCCTGAATACTATATTCTTTCTGGGAGCAACCAACCCTAATACATGCAGAGCAGCACTTAGGCTGTTTTAAGCTAACCTAACATGATCCAGATTCTTACCGCAGGTTATTTAGTACTGAAATTCCCACATGGAAAAATTCTCAATTATTCAATAAAAGATTCCACCAAAAATGAAATGTAATTCAAGTTATAGGAATAAAATCCAGTGTTCATTACTTTTAAAACAAGTTTCAACTTGATGGCAGTTAACTTCTTAGTTTTGCAAGCACTTTATTCACTTTTGGTTCCACTTACATCTGACTCTTCAAGTTTCAGTGTGAGAAGTGTTTCCAGTTTGCCAAATTATTAGGGAGAAATGATAATCTCTTACTCAAGATCTCTGTTCCTTCTCCTGCAGTGTACAGGCAGAACCACACTAGCTGCAGGACACAGATCAAGCACCTCTTGTCTTTCTGTTCTGCCAGCAG
>JAUBOD010000589.1:3108548-3135622 GCA_032353885.1 Nothura maculosa
CCATATTAATCATACCTATATCAGTCTTGAACCATATCGATTAAATCTTTCCTGTAACTTCCAGACTGTATCCCACTGAAGTGCAACATGTTCCCGGGAAGTTCTGCCTTTATGCTTATCCAACAACCCTGCCCGTTGCTCTGACCATACAAGTCGGATGAATAAGCATCTGCAGACCTACTTTTAAATGTGGCAAGAGAAATCATGTGTTAAAAGAAGCCTTGTTTGAAATAATATTATCTAAAATTCAGTATATGGTTAAAAAAAGCAGCTGTTGTGGTAATGTGCTCATGCTTATAGTTAGGTAGAGAATCAAGCCATCTGGGGTCTTGGAATTTTATCCCTTTTATAAAAGGCCAGATAACAATTATTTCCTCCCTCCCTATTAATCAGGGTTGTTAAGGAAATTTTTAGACACCAAGTGACATTTACTGTACACCTCAGTTGTCCTGTTCTACTGCAGAGCCTTTACCAAAGGCTGCTTATGCTGCTTATTCCAGCATAAACATACAGGCAGACTTTCTTCTGTAGGCTGCAGGCCCCAGTTAAGAGAGCAGCATGGAGATGAAAACAGTAGTAGTGTCCAACACAGACTGTGATACTACAAACACTGAAAAATAGGACAAGCAGATTATGCCTTCTATAGTGTTCCTTTCCTCTCATCCCTGAAATCACATAAACATCATCTGCTTTGATCTCATATAACCCCCTTGCAAATTAACTGGTTGTTATAAATCTATATGCACAGACTGAAAAGCTAGTCTGAAATGTTTATTTATCTCCAGCCCTTAATCTCTGGTCCGCGATTATACCACATACAGCCTTAATCATTTCAAGCATTTGGGCACATATTCATATGTTTTCTTCTTTCCCCCCTCGCCCCTTGCTTATTTCATATTTCCAAACTTTGTAATCTTTTGGGCAAGGACAGCCAATGCATTCCCCTCATCAACTGGTGCGGCACTACAGCACTGCAGAAGAAAGGTTTACTTTGGTCCCTTGAATTTATTGTTTCTCTTAAAAATAAATAAATACATAAAATAAGAGCTTGGTCTTAGTCAGGGCTTCAATTTTACGTTAGCAAACTGAGCAGAAAGACCAGGAAATAGATAATTTGTTGATGGAGCAGAAGACAAGCAAACAAATTGGGATGCTTATTCTCAATGCAAAATAGTGTAACTAGTACTTGGAAAAAATGCATAGAATACACGCATAATATGCACTGACCTGAAATGATTAAGATGATGCTTTGCCTTTCCTTAGACCCATCCTTCCATAGCCACAAAATCCTTTACAGAGATGAAATGACATATTGCAGCATAGTCTAGAAGTCTGTATTTTGCTCAGTTCGGGAATGGAACAGGAAAAGCAGCCTGGTGCACATCAAACAGATTTCTATGAAATGAATGGTCCTTGTGTAATAACAGAACGACCAGAACAAGATGGACAAGTGCTCAGGCTTACAATTAATCTCTAAGTTATGAGCACCAGGCAGCCTCTGTCTAGTCAATTGGAACAGCTTAAATATATTCACAACAATGTGTGTGATCTGATTTAATTATTACTTGTCTTTTGGGCTACATTCCGGGCTTCACTCAGCATCTGTTTCAGGGAAATATTTCCTGTTAAGACTGTAGCGAAGCACAATCCAAACAATTGCCTGCTAGAAGTCCATCACAAAAATCATCAGCTTGACTGTAGTTAAAGAAATTATGCAAGTAATAGGTTTTGATCAAAAAAGGAAATTTGCGATTCTATAGGGATTTCAGACAGTAACACATAAGCAAGTAGGTTCTTATAAACAGAGATTTTATAACTCAAAATGCCATTTAACTGCAGCCAAACAACTTGGCTTCAATGAGGAACTCTGTTCTGCACACAACTCAAGAGCAGCAACCACCACCTGAACAGAGCGCAGCAGCTGCCACACGGGCAGACACCTTAATTACAGGCCGAGAAGCAGCCTCACGATGCCCTGCCCATCGCTGCCCTGTCCCAGGGCTGTTCTCTCCTCATTCCCAGGCACAAAGTGCACCAAGTTGCGACCCAGCCTTTCACAAGGGAGCCAGGCTGAGATGACCAGCTTTTCTCCTGCTTCCAGTTAGAAGGCCTCTGGCCTCTACATCATGTACTCAATTTCAGCTTCTGGCTTTTAGTAATAACTAAATGCAACAGGGCACAGACTTTTTTTCCTCCCCAAGTTCCTTTTCCACGGCCACCTCCTGAGTTTCACAGTGTTAAGCTGTCTCAAATACCAGTTTCACTGAAAGTCCACCTACTAGCATTTGCTGCTAGTAGGTACATATCCTGGGAATTTGATCTTTGATGAACTGATTTGAAAAGACCCAAATTCTATTGCTGTGTTGTAATACTAGGGTTTCAAATGATTAATCATTGCATCATTTGTTTTACTAAATATAAGATATATATAGACACATATATAAACCACTACAAGAAAAAAAACCAAGATATTTTAACTCTGATTGATCTCTCCTTTAACATAAGAAAGATGTATATCAGCAGATGTTAGTAGCTTTAATTGTGCATCTAGTGGTTTGCATTTGTAGGAGACGTGAGCATGTATACACAAGTAATACTATTTAGGCTTAAAGAATTTGCCCCTGTGGGTTTGTGGAGATATATCCACATTCTTGAGCATGTAGGAGTACAAGTGTTCAAGGTATGCTGGAGGTGCGCTTGGACAGGGGTGAGCAAAACTGCATTGCAGTTAGGGTCGTAGCCCCCACCAGCACATTTAACATGGAATCTTGCACATAGGTTTTCCATATTCCTGCAAGGATCCCCTTTAAGCAGTGCATGCAACCACTAGAGCGCATTCAGACAGAGCAAACCAGCAAAGGCTATTTGCTTGGGCCAGAGTTTCAAAATTGAGGAGTAGAGAAGGCCAGAGCAGAAATTAGATTCGGCCACAACCAAGCGTCTTTAAGCTACTCTAAGACGCATATTGTTGGATACTGATGTGCAATAAAAGACTAACTTCCAAACATGATGTGCAGCCTGCCAGTGGTAGGGCTTTCAGCACAGCCAGTCCTCTTCACTTATGATGGCATTTGAAGTTCTATTCCCCCAAATCTCTCTCTTCCAATAACATACATTTTTTTCTGAGTAGCTACAAAGCTGATAGTTGATTAAAATTAATAAAGCTCACTGGAGCCTCCCAGATTGTTCAGTGACCTGAAGGACTTTCTGCTGAAATGTCATAAAACAATTTCTTTACTTCTTTCAGTGTTGGATTTCAGTATAGTGTCATGATTATATTGAAACAAAGCAGCTTTTTCAACTATCAAACTGGGCTAAAGTGATTTCTAATAATTTCAGCATAGCTCTTCAAACAAGCAAACAGAAGATCAGCTATGATTTTAATGACAAATACAGTGAGAGACATAAGAGCAAATGAGATTAGTTATTGATGGTAACTCAAAAATCTACACTTGACACTTGTCAGCTGGGTCTCAGTTTAGGATCACAGACAAAAAAGAAAATATTAAAAAAAATTCATCCCTGTAAGAACTCTCTCAAGGAAAGGTTGTTTCCCCTTTCAATCTCATTCTAAAAATCTCTTAAGACACCAAGCAGAGTTTAGTTTAAGCTCACTGTTTTGCTCAGCCAACAAGCAGAAACCAGATTGGCTTTTCCACAGAAAATGTGAAGTACTTTAGGTAAAAGACGTGAGACTAAACCATACATCTGACTTGAATTTCCAGTTCAGTAACAGCTGCCAACAACTAGGTCTACAGAGCAGATGTGCTGATGCATTAAATGGCCCAGCAGGTGTATTAACCGGCATGGGACTCTCCATCAAAGACCAGAGGATAGCTGAGTAAAACACAGCCAGTGCAGTAGTTTATAGGTTAGTAACACCAAAATATCTTTCAAGCATTGACACTTCAGGCTGTCATGATCCACACGCTAGTTAAGTATAGGAACCTTATACAAAAGAGTTAACATTTCACAGATATTAATTTCTATTTCTTATCTCCCAAATGTTTTAAGTTAACAGACTCTCAGATTCCAGATCAGAAAAAGTCTCTAAAACCCCATGAAACTACTGGGTGCATGCACTACTTCAGCTAAAACAAGCCAAATGACATCATACTTTTCCATCTAATTAAAATAATTCCATCTAATTAAAAATAGAAAGTAAAAACAGGTACTCCAAATCATGACTTTCTTTTAATCTTCCAGCTGCTCCAGCTGATCAATAGCTACTTATTACTTTCACTGCTTTTAAAGACACTTTTTTTCTGTCACTTTTCAACATTTTTTAAGCAACATTTCACCTAGACGCTATCTAAACAGACTCAGTCCTTGCACACATTAAGACATTCAAGACAGCTTTACTGAATTCATCATGGTGACACAGTCAGACTGCATCCCTTCAAGACAGACTGAACCCCCCAAGCAAGTCAGGACTTGAAAGAGTTGCCGCTCTTCTGCAATGAATAGTTGGTTGAAGAACAGCTTCACAAAAAGAAAAAAAAAAAACACTTCCCCCCCCCAAATAACTACTGCAGACTATTATTACTTATTTTAAAATAGTTAGCTTCCTCTAAGCATTTAGAGTTTTAAGTTTTATCCTTCCCACACCAGATGATAATTAAAACATGTTTATCCTAGTGTAGGATAAACTTTCAGTTTGTAGAAGCCTTATGAATTGTGACTGGACTACCCTCTTCAATGGGAGATTTGTCACAGAACAGCATAGATCTACATCTACATCTCCTGAGAATTTACTAAGATTTATGCATTTACTTATTGTTTCCTGAATTCCAAAGCCCCCTACCCTGATATAATAGAGGAAGCTATTTAACAGATCCTAATACCAGAAAGGTCCATTATGATAATCCAGCACAATCTTCTGCTTATAGCATTCTGCCATGGATTTCATCCAGAGGTTGCAATGCTTGACTGGAGCTAGAACATAATCTCCAAGAGCTCTTTATCTCTAGCATCAAACTCAAGATATAAAACAAAACCCAACGAACACTTGCCAGGTTTGGCATTTACGAGTGCTCCATTAAAACTTTCTAATTATGCAAAGAACCAAAGACGACAGTAAGATGGGTTTTGCTGTTTCTTGTGCTGGAAAACATCCAGTTATTTTACCACTAGATCTACCTCAGATTTTGCTTAATACAAAAGACAAAAGTTACTTGAAAGCACTGTGGAAAAGGATGCAACTATTAATAGAAAAAATCTAAATGGAGAAAGAATAAACAAGTTATTGAAAGCTTTCTGTACCAGTATAAAATTATTTGCAGTCTTATAACTGCAAGAAACCACTTTTAGAAGATTTAGAATGACTTTGTCACATAAAATATTAGTGACAGACTGCCACAGTAAATCACAGTGTGCCTTTAGATGCACTTTATTCCATTTTCAGACTTTCAAAATCCACATTCAATTATTGACAGAATTGATCAGGAAGACAAGAACAACAAAGGAGGCGACAGAAGCCAACCCTGCTGTGGCCAATCGCCGCCCAGTAGCCTCCAATAAAAGCCTTATCATAACTGACCAGTTGGTGCCTTGAATATTTATAAGCACTTCCCTGCACAGTCACTCCTGTTTCCATTGAGCACCAGCTTCCATTCATTCATTGCATTTTTTCCAAGACAGAGATTTCTCATCAGAAAGAAAAAAAAAAAAAGTCAGCACTGATCTATGAACCTTCCCATTTTACACACAGAAACCACGTGGGAGAAACACTAAATGGAGATCAAACAACTGAAATGCATCTTTCTCTGTGCAAAACCATGATATCTGTGGAGGCTGGAATAAAATAAGGAGCAGAAAGTGGCATCAAGTCCTCTTTTTGGACTCGCATACAAATATTCCTGTGGGATATGAAGTATTATGACAACTGTTTGAGCAAGACAAGACTTCTCCATACCTTTATGCATGGAAGAGTTTGTAGTTTACAAAACAAATGCCCACACTCAACTTCTAAACTTACAGCTACATTTTCCACCTGTGTCAAAAGCACATCCAAAAGGCTCTATCTTTTGCATTTAATTCACACAAGTAACACTGACAGCAGACTGAGTGCACAGAGTGTACAAGATAGGGCTCGGAGTTTAGCAAGAAAAGTCACCCTCTTCATTAGGTAGGATAACCAAACTCAACCCAACAGAGAGGAAGAGTGATGCTGAACAGTTACCTCATCTATCCACAGGTGATCCATTTGCTACATTATTGCTTGGGGGTGGGATAATGGTATGTAATGCAGCTGAGGAGCCTAAGTGAGCCTTTTTCTGCTGAGTGTTTCATTAGTAAGGTTCACCTAAAGCGTCCCTTTTACCCTCAAAGCTTCACTTGTCCCTCACCAGGAGGCTGCACAGCAAAGAGACCTGAGCTACCTGCTCTTACAGACGATGAAATCGGAGAGGATTCCGGCTTCTTCACAGAGCGCTCAACCACAACAACCCAGCCAGCACGAGCCCCAACTCTGCACGGGGCTCACAGAGCAGCTTCTGCATTGAAAGCTGCTCCGAGGTCTCCAAGGAAAGTTACTGTACTCCTCCGTGGGACACCAAGTCAGAACAGCTTCCCAACAGAACTGTCAGGATGGAGGTCTTTTCAATTGCTCCAGTCTCATAAAGAGATGCCAACATTCCTTTATCTGCTTATTTGCTTAGCTGCTTTAAAAGTCTGCTTTCTAATCAAGTACCAGGATTAAGCATTTTAATGTTAAGTTACTCTCATTATTGAGGTACCATCCCACATACCTTAACTCTGCAAAGCAGGCACAGGCTCCTTGTTATTACTTGAGCACAGTGCAGCCTTGTTCTAAGCTAGAAGGAAGTTGGTTTTGCTCAGGGACTGAATTTCATTACAGCAGTGAAATAAAAAAATAAATATATCAAGTCATTTCCCCTTTCCAGGCTGTACGTGGGAATCACATTTTTAAGATGAGCCTGCAAAATTCTCAGTATATTTCACTATAAATTGGTGGTAAAGTAAGTTTTGCTTGTAAAGAATAGTGACATTTTCTGGAGAGCAGCCTGTTACTCTGCATTTCGCGTCACGGGCACAGAGAAGCATGCACACACGCCAGTTAGAGTAAAAATGTTCAAAACAGCAGCTGGTAGGAAGTTGGAAGAGACATTTGTTGAGACAACAGGGCTTGGGTTCCCACCGCTCCCGAGCCTTTTACAAACTGGAATACACCACGACTTGAGAGACAGCACTCCTGCCTGGTACAACTGTCATACACAAACCACTGCCAATGATGCGATTCAGGTGAGACCAAAAACACAAAAACTAACACTCATATCCACAGAACTCACATCCACTAAGAAATTACTTAGTTTACTGTAAAGCTCGATCTTACCATTAGCATTTTTCCCACAGATGAGATGCTCGTAAGGCTGCAACACTCCCCAAAGTTCGGCATCGTTGTTGATAACCATCTCCAGGACTTCAGCCGAGATCTCCCCTCCTCCACCATCAGGGCTCTGGCTTGCCAAAACCCGGGCTTTAATCTCTTCTACTAGGTTTTCCATGCAGGCTGTTAAGGAGATAGCTGCATATTCATGGATCCTCACCGAGATCCTCGTGTCCACCATCCACCTGAAGAACCTGCCCACAGAGAAGGTGAGGCCGCACCTGGCCGATTTCCCCTTCCTGAGCCCGTCCCCGGCGCTCATGCTGTACAGCGAGAGCGCCTTGACGGTGGCCAGCACGCAGCTCTCGGACAGGGCCCAGCTCTGGATGAGCTTGATGGCGCTCTGCACCTCGAAGCGCGTGCACTTGGCGTGCGCCACGCTGAGCCGCTGGGCCTCGCGGGCGACGCGGATCAGCGCGCGCCGCAGCAGCTGCGACAGCCGCCTCACCGCCTCCTGCGTGAAGGCTCTGCCCTTTCCATCCCCCTGCCCCTTCCTGAGGATCTTCCCAATGTCCTCATCAGTCCAAGGGTATTCCTCTAGATCCGGCAGCTTAGGACACTTGGAAAATATATCTGCAACTTCTGGGTCTTCCGGCAGCACAGTGTTCACGGTGTCCCAGCTGTTGTTCCTACTGTTCATGGAGCCCGAGTAGTACCACCAGTTGCCTCTGTGCTGAGCCGAGGCAAACGCTTGCGAGTTGGACTTGGAAGAGGAGAGGCTGAGGGACCTGCAGGAGTCCCCTGCCCCATAACCGGAGTCCAGCGTTAGATCCTCCAGCGTCTTCAGAGTCGAGCTGTATATCCCAGCCATAGGAGAGACGGCGGCGGAGCCACGAGCGGCGGCAGCGCCCGCCGAGCCCCGGCNNNCCGGGCGCCGCTCGGCCATGCCGCGCTGCAGCTGCCGCCGCCGCCGCCGCTCGCTGCGGGCCGGGCGCCCCGCTCCGCTCCCGTTGCGCTCCGCTCCGCTCCGCGCCGCCCGGCTCCGCAGCGCGGGACACTTGCGGCGCCCTCCAGACACGTTGTGCGGCGCGGCGGGCAGGGCCGGCGCGCCGCATGCAAATCAGCCACGGGAGCTGCACCAATGGGCGGCGCCGCGGCGAGCGGCTCCGCCAATGAGAGGCGAGCGGGGCGCGCCGCACGCAAATGAGCTACGGGAGCGGCACCAATGGGCGGCGCCGCCACTGAGAGCTGGGCGGGGAGCGGCGCATGCAAATGAACCGAGGGTGGCGGGCGAGGCAGAGCCGCGGGCGGGAGCGGAGCTGCCTGCGCCCCCTGCCCCGCGCGGCCGGGCGCTCCCTGAGGCGCCGCCCCGAGTCCTCTGCCCCGAGTCCTCCGCTCCGGCCCCGCGCTCCCCGACGCGCCACTCCGAGCCCTCCGCTCCGGCCCCGCGCTCCCCGAGGCGCCGCCCTGAGGCACCGCCCCGAGCCCTCTGCCCCGGCCCCGCGCTCCCCGAGGCGCGGAGCCGCCTTTGTGCTGCGCAGCGCGGCACAGCGCGGCGCGGGGGCGCCCCCTGGCGGCGGCAGCGCGGGCGAGGCCGCCGGCTCCCCCTGGCGACGCTCCCGTCCCAGCGCGGGAAGCGGCGGCAGGGAGCCCCGCTCGGCGCATTAAGAGCTCTGTTTTCCGTTCTACCGCCGGGTTCCTTCTCCAAAGTTACCGTTTGGTGCTCGAGGCTCCCCGGGGGGAAGCCCTGCTGGGCACACGTTACCTCAGAGCCTGCCGCGGCCGCTCTGCCCTAGCCGGCAGGCCTGGCTGCCCTCAGAAAAGGCAGCCCCTTTCTCCTGCACCCTCCTCCTTCAGCTACATACACCTTGATCCCTGTGCTCTGGCTTTGCTCCAAGTCTTTGCCCTGGTGCTCAGGGGCGTGAGCCGCTCCCCTTTATACTGGTAGTGCAGTCTGCTAATTGCCGAGTCCAACTTCCCACCTGTTAACCCTCCAAATTGCTTTTCTTACATTATCTTTTACCTTTCCTAGATCTAACCCAACTGTAATGCGGACTTCTGCTTTTTCATAGCTTCTTCCCATGAAAATATGAAGAAAATATGAAAATTCAACTCATTAAAAGTGTTGGCATTTCATTCGCTCTCTGCATTCAGCTGCAGGTATTACTACATGGTTCTAGACCTGAGGTGTTATTCTTTCCTCTGTCTTCAGCATTATTTTTCATGAGTTGAAGCCCAGTAATGACAACACAGCTGACAACGCTCATGGTACCTGCGCACAAGGCAGGTCGTTAATGAGTCAAAGAACAGAGGTTAGGTCTCTACCAAAATGCACATCCAGTGCATGCCAGCAACACACATTCCCTAGATGATCATCTTTCCATTCTCAGCTCTGTGCTTAATCCCATATTTTAGGTACCATGGACTACTGTAGATTATTTTACCCCCAACTTGTGCTAGGCTTCCATATGCTGTCAAGGCCTATTCACACCACCACTCCTAGAGGTGTCATGTGGATTTACCACATCATACAACTATATCGTGTCTCTCTGTGTTTCTCCACTGCCTCTTCAACACAGGGAGCTTTCTTAATTCCCTGTCTCTACCTTTGTCATCATACACAGAGGCCTCTTTTCTGCGCAGCGAAGGCTGCATGAAAGGGATGCAGTCAGCGAGACCAATCCGTTATCATCTCTTTCTCACCAAAAAGGCTTTGTTCTTTGTTCCACGCTGCCCTGTTACAGATGCTTTCTCCACAGTCCAGCTTGTCTACCTCTTAAGGCTGATTCCTATAATAAATATTTGCATAAATTGCCTCAACTACAGAGCTGGCCACTGGGAACTTCGCATTATATAAGACAAATGCAACTATACAAGTACTCAATTTCTTTACAAAAGTAATTCAATTTCTACTCTTCTCCTTATCCCACTTCTACAACACTCCTACACAGGTTGCTATTATTCCTATTTTAAGTACTTAACACACACACAAAATAATCTAACAGCAGTATCTGCTTGCTTTCTCCCCTCCTACTTTTTTCCCCATGTTAGGAGCTATGCTATTTTCCAGTTTTGAAGTTTCACATGTAGTGTTTCCACATGCAATATTAATTTCACTAATAAATCCTCCTCTGACTCTACCACAGAAGTATTACAAACTTTTCCTGGGGACAAACAAAAAGGAATTGCCCAGGAAAGGGGCAGCTTCAGTATTCTTTACTGAATAGGCTTTAAGCTTAACCTTAACCTGAAGCTTTAAGTCTCCAAGTGTCTAAGCAAAATAAAAACAATCCTGCTTGCAAGAAGGGAGAAACCAATAACTAAGTGCCCTCTGCTGGCACTTTTTAATCGCACCTGCATATTTTTGTTAGTACATTTCATATCAAAAAGTTAATCAGACATTCCAGATTCTCCTGTTCTCTAATGTTGTTTTACTATCTATATCAAACAAATGCAGTTGGATGATTTTGTAATAGATTTCCAAGAACAGCTAAAAAAAGCCACAGGGAATAGAAGGAAACAGCCAGATTTGTTTTCTTTCTATGGAGAGAAGAACACAGTTCACTTTCAAATCACAGATATGTTTTTGTAATTAACCTGTAGGCTATGTTAGGGAGACAACAGGGTATTTCTAGAAAGTACTTTCTATAGTGGCTAATACAAACTTACCAAGCAACACAATCAAAATCACAAATCAGAGCTCAAAATGCAGATGAGAGGAACTTAATACTCCTTATTTTGTAAATGATAGATATTGAGCTAATTTTGCCTATATTTCAACATAAACCCTGAGGTACCACATACCATAGGTTAAGAGTTAACTTTACATAGATGTACACAGTCAGATTTTCTCATGACCTTTTCTCTCGAGTTAAAATTATAAACCAAGTACAGGATATCATAGGACATTCAGGAATACAGGCATAACTGGTAAAGGGCATAGGAGGGGGAAAACAAAATAAACAGATGTATGGCAGCATAGAACCACCCTTGTAAAGACTTGGGACATAAATGTTATTTTAAGTCTGATGTACTACAAGCTTTGGTTTTAAGACCCCAAATCACAAGTGTTAAAAAGCACCATAGTTCTCTGAAACAGAGATAGCAACAAGACTAACAGCACCAGAATTAGAAAGAAAAAAAAAACAACTTATTTTTAATTTTAATTAAAAGAAACATATAGGTTAATGCAAGTGTAAACCTCCATTAATTTAACATGTAGCAAAGACTCCAAAACTGTTCATTTACAAATATTCAATAAATGTTAAAATATATAAAAATCTCTTACTTCTCTTACTCACTTTTAGAGTGAATACGAAGTTCACAGTATCCCTGTAAAACCACATTCACGTAAACACATATGAACAGCATAAATATCCCTTACCAGAACATTCTCAGTTTAATCACCTGAAATAAAACACACTCAAGCTTTCCACTAAAGAAAAATATGAAAAAAAACCCCACAACTATCCTCAGCACAAAGCTATTCATACAATACAACAAAATCCCTAGAGAAGAAGTGGGAACTTATGGATTACCTTAAAGAGAACACCTGTAGCAGAGCCATTTAGGAACCTTATTTACTGCATTTGTGTGGAGAAGAACTAATTAGCCAAAAGGCACAACAGCTGGTGAGACCCTTCCATGTGGTATGAGCTGCTGCAACACTTATTGCTAGAAAATTCCATCTTTAGCTGCTGTCTGTCTCTATTTGAGCCTGTACTAATGTAGGAGCTGCTCAACATCGGTCTGGATTTGAAACTTTCACTAGGTCCTCATACGGTCCCATGTGTTATAGTATTCACGTTTTTTTGCATGAGATTTATACCCAAATTAGATTTATTCACTGGCTATGATATTAACATAAACCCATCTTGTGTGAGACATTTGATAGAACAAATTACATAGATAGATACATTGCTATGGAGGTGTGTCACGCTTCCTGACACGTGTGTCCCGAAGTGATGTTCGTGTCCTCAGCTCAGTTTTATTAGCCACTAAAACTTTTTATCAAGAGCTAACCACTGTAATCACAGACATTAATTAATGGAAAGAAAAACTATATAAATGGACCATTATAGTTAAAGACTGTATTTGTCATAATCCTTTACTGCATTAGGAAGCCAAATCCCAGAATCATTTGCTGAAACTGCCATAGAATGGATCTTTCTGTAATGAAAATAATGTTTATATTCAATGATAAACACTGCTGAAAAGAATTAGACACAAGAAAAATGATGTAGGGAAATGTAAGGACCAAACCTGGGTCCTACGATTGTCTGTCTTCCTTGTCTGGAGTCATGAGGAGTCTTAGGACAACAGAGTATTTGTGTTTGGATGTACATCAGTGTGCCAGCAGCTTCCTAGCTGATACAGGATGTCATTCCACAAGGCTCTTGCCAGTCCCTCTCATTAGTTCTCCTGGCTTAGTGGGGACAGCAACAATCACCTCACAATCTGCACTGCTACTGTGCACAAATTCTGCTCCCATCTAGTTGGCCCTGGTCAGAACTACATTTTCCCAGTAAATACTTTGTAGGATCAAAGGCTTCACTGCATCACACTAACCTATTGTAGTGAGTAAACCTGTAATTTTGCGTAAGAGTAGGAGGAGGTTTAACTTGTTTGCATGTTGTGCTCCCAAAGGAGCCCCAGATAAAGTAGCCCATCACAAGGTGTCATGCCTCTTGATGAGGATGGCAGTTCCTCATGGCCATGCCTACTGACGGATCTCTGCAGTATCTCGTTCCTGAGCAGGAAAAAAGCAACTGCAAGGAAAAAGCAGGAAAAAGTAAGACACACAGGAAGAGCTAGCTCATGTCTATTTTAAGATGTGTAGTTTGATAATGGAAGATCCCTGATGTATCTTAAAGCCTTTCTTGAGTGAAGGGAGAAGCAGAACTGTTGTACTGCCCAGGTAGCCACTTTGAAGCAGTCCATGCCTTTTGCACGTGCCTTCAGTCTGCTTTGCAGCTGGTGCATCCTCTTGGGAAGGAGAAGGACAGGAAAGGGCTGTGAAAGCATCGTCAGGGAATGAGAGGAGGTGTGATGATTGTCTGTGCACCAAGGTGATGTCATGTAATTTGTACAAACTGCATTCCAGCTCGTGGTCACCGCTGTTTTCAAAGGATGTATGGGTGATATATGGTTTGTAATCCAGGGAGCACCACATTTGCTGATGTGTGCAGAGGAGGAGGCATCTGGTGCCTCTCACCAGGGCCATTGCCTGCCAGGAGATGTCCGTGTTTAATGCACTCACACACTCTGTTTTTGGCTGGCAATTATCAAAACCGTGATGTGGCTGAACAGGGCTCAGGAGGAGCAAAGCTAAGGGCTCTCATTCCTTTTTGTGATACACTTTTCCTCTTTAATGTCTACGTACTGTTATAAAGCACAGACCCCTAAATATTGACACTGCTGCCACACGGTCTTACTATTTAAATTAAATTACTTAAATTCTGAATTTAGTATTTAAACTTGCTTCTTCCCGTATTCCATAAAACTTTTTAACTGCTAACTATTCATTGTCCTACTTTAATCAGTAACATATTTAGCCAGGAAAACAGTAAAGGGCAAATAAGAGACACTAATATAATCACTATAATACTCTTCAGAAAGAACACACAAAAGTACATCTTCATTTGCAGAATTACCTCTTCACAATTTTGTATTTTATTTTTTTGTTTCCTGACTTACATATATATATATATATATTTATTTTTTCTCACATAAACTAAAGAGATTTTAGCCATTTCCAGCACTCACCAGAAAACCTTGCCAACCTGCACAGAAACCTGGAATAGAAGCTCTTAAGTTACAAGGTTTAGGTGTTCTCATAGTCTGAAAGGATGTCCACAAAGGCACCAAAAAAACATAAATTCGAACATGTAATGTTGCTGCCATTGGGATATATTCAATCATATGTATTTTTTGAACTTAGGGATTAATTAATTAATTAATTAATTCTCCATCTTCTTCCTTAGGAAAACTTTCAGATTCATAATTTCAAACTTCAAAACTTCAGACATAAGAATGCAACAAAAAATTGTTGTTCTTCTGTTTCTCCAAAATTTTGTAAGACATTTTCAGCAAAATATTTTAACTTGATATAACATCCTACCCACACAGTAACTAGTATTCAGAGAAGAATCACTACTGAATTATATTGCTCAAGAAGTTAAGAAAATGAGAAGGGTAAATAATCTCCATGTGCTGGAGCAGGAAGTTGGAGTTTGACACTTATTGCCCTAGAGAGTGTAATAGTTAATGCAAACTTCCTGCACGTATACAGCAGTGAAAACGTACCCCACCTAGTGTGTGTTTTTCTCCCCAGTTTTTATGCAAACAAGCTGCAATTTACTGTCCCGCTGTTCTTGCTGTTGAACATTGATGCCACCCGGTTTCTGCTACAGCAGAAGGTCATGCACCCTTCCAACTCCGCACAGAAATCATGTAAAAAAGACAGTGGGGAAACATCACTTAGTAAGGTCCTAAAAGTCATTGTCAGTTTAATACATGCACATGCAACTGAGCTGTTAATTGTCACTATTGGTCCAAGAACCCATGTGATCAATACATCAGATGATTTAATAATCATCCATTATTTTATTATACACCAAATTCCAATTATGACCTGAGGGCACTTGGTGTCACATAACCCAGGAATACTTTTCCAAAAAGGAGGCCACGATACATATCAGTTGCTGATCAGCATAAAATATATAGTGTTTGTGCATGAAGGGTAGATAATTACCATCTCCCTTGTTTTCCACCCACATTTCTGAGGAGGCAGCGCTGTGACACATCAGCTTAATGGAAGTCTCACAGTGCTGGATAACGTCCTGTGCACGGCACATCTCAGTCAGGAGCTCTCACAAAAATACAAGAGTAATTGCTATGATTCAATCATTGGGCTGTATGCCAGGATTATGAGCTATGGGATCCGTCAGTACTCAATGAAATGGTGAATCAGAGGCGTGTGAGAAAATGAGAGGTGTTGAAAAAAGGATGAGCCTGCATGAGGAACAGGGGTGGATGGCACAGGGTAAGGTGGTAGTGTTAGAACTGGGTCATGAAAAAAAAAAACAACCCTCGCTCAGCCACATTAAAATACTTCACATGGAGATACACCCAGGGCAGAATTTAGTGGCCATTGCTGATCCATGCAACAATGCTTGGCTGCAGCTTCTATTGCAGAATGCAGCCTTTTGTATTAGCTGCAAACACAGTAACAGCTAAGCAGACAAAACAAAAATAAACAAAAAATCAATATTGAAGAATATGGTAAAATAGCTTTTGAATCTGCCACACAGACAAAAACAAACCAACAAACAAGCCCCTAAATCTTCCTTATCTTGAGACCTTTTTTTTTTCTTTAGATTCCAAGGAAATAAATGAGCATCAGTGCCAAGCAGAAGATGTATTGGCCTATTGCAAAAATGAACAGACTCTCCCCTTCCCCAGCCATGCCAGCAAAAGAATTGAGAAAAATATAAAACCCCTCTACCTGATCATATAACCAGGTGACTGATTGGTTTAGAATCAGCGACTGAAAAAGCTCTTTGGCTGCCAGTGAATCAAAAGTGGGTAGGGACCAAATGCACAAGGTTGGTATCATATAGCACTCCATCGTGAATCTGTAAAAAATCATTGAATACAGATTGGTTATAACATTTGAAAAAATGAAGACAATAGTCAGTAAGAAAATATTTTAATTGATTTGTTATAATAAATAGTTAATAGTTTTAGCAAAGTTCATTTCAGATCAATCCGAAGTCCACAATAGGTATGGCAATATTTTTTTCTTAGTGCATTAGATGTTTCTGTAATTTTAACTTACCCATTTGAGGCAACTAATTTGCTACAGACTGAAAACCTTGGGAAATTGAGGTCAAATTTGCTGAAGAGAATTTTGACTTTAAAAACAGGCACATCTAAACACACAGAAAAACCTTCGCTCTGCTTGTTTTCCATCCATCTCTCTGCAGTCAGAACACTCGGGGGCTTGTCCTGGGCCTTGTATTCTGCTGCAACAGAAATTACAAGCAGTCCCTGGTGATCGTGTCAGTCTTAAGCAAAATAATGGCCACCTCTGCAACGTACAATGACACACAACTAGTTTGAAAAAGGGCTTTTAAAATGCTGCTATTACCCAAGGCAGCTGGGGGCAAAGGATATCAGCAAGCTGCTGCCCATATGGCAGGCATTGTGATAGACCAATTCTTCTGGCTAGAAACGTTGTTTTATACATCTAATGTTCTACTGCATTTCACGTATATTTCACGTACTGCATTTCAGTATACTGCTGCATTTCACGATGACTGTGTCCCTTGCTTCATTGAATCTCAGAAGAATCCCAGATTTTTTTTGTCTTCTTTCTTATTGTCAGAATTAAGATGTATAAGTAGACAGTATATAGGTTCTTTCCTGGTAATCCAGGTCCTATTCTGATGTAAAATATATTGAGAATATCAGCGACTTAAAATGGAAAAAAGAACCAAAAATCAATGGCTCAGAATATTCATACAAGAACAGCCAAACATTCAAACGTACTAAGAACACACAATTGCTGTTAACTCAATATGCTAGTATCTTAGGATTCACTATCCCCATATTCTAATTTGCAATCAGTTCAAGGGTTAACCCTCAAATATTAGGTCTGTTGCTATTATCCCTCTTAAATATGACAAGGAAGTAGAAAGCCACAATTATTTTTCTGTAACAAAACAGGTTTTAAAAGATGTATTTCTTTCACAATTAATTGAAATTATCTTAGAATTTTTATGTTAAGTTCAGCAACTGTTAGCTCATTTAGAGATAACAAAAATTAATCAGTGGTCTGCTAGCTCTGATGAAATAATTTTAAGTATCTTTGTCATTTTAGGACAAAAAAAGGTGAAAGGTGAACAACAAATGGAGTGTATGTGTGTTAAACTTGGCAACCAGTATTACTTGTAATCAGATCCTCACAAGCACTTTTTGCATTGGGAATTTGCAACAGCTACCTCCGGGCAATTCCATGGGAAACCCATCCATCAAGTTGGCCCACTAAATTATTATATATGTAAAATGTTTAGTGATACTCTAGTGCAGATATCACACTCACCTATTATATTTGTCACATGCAGTATAATAGTCATTCATAGATCTTCCAGACACAGATTGCAGAAATTTATATCTTTCATAGTTACTTTTTAAAGGGAAAACAAACAAAAAATTCCCACACAACATTCTGGCTTTTATTTAGATATGTAATAAAGATAGGTAGGTGAGGCTTATACAATAGTATAACTATCTTTTGTAGCAAAATACAAACACTTGTACAACAAAATATCAATTTTTAATTATTAATGTTAATATCTTAAGCAGAATTAATCAATTGTATAAGAAATATAGCTAAAT
Organism: Nothura maculosa; assembly: GCA_032353885.1. Lineage (NCBI taxonomy): Eukaryota > Metazoa > Chordata > Aves > Tinamiformes > Tinamidae > Nothura > Nothura maculosa. The sequence goes on from JAUBOD010000589.1 coordinate 3,126,298, forward strand.
ATATCTAATAATCTGAATTTCTCAACACTTACATGGTTTATATCTCATTTGTTTTATTTCTATGTAATACATTGACAGCCTTTAGTTTGTTCTACTCTATCACTTTTACCCATTGGGGGTATGGTGTTATTATTTGTATAAAAACAAATTGTACAAAATTCTACAGAATGAGATCAACACATAAAATTGCATCTGTTGTGGCCTGATAGCTCTTGGACCAAGGATCTATATTATACACAAAAGCATGGAGCAAGCCAATTAAGCACTTGTCTAATTTCAAGCACACACGAGTAACTCACACGGGATGGATGACCCATTTAAAAACTTATGATTTTAATAGGTAAAATTATTACTGTGTTTAATTTTGAACCTTTTTGTACACTAATTGAAACATTGATAGCAATATAGTTTTGCAATAAAGACAATTTGCAATAAACTCCTATAATGTAAATGCTTCATACACTGCTGATAGTAATACAGACAACAAGTGTACAACACATTAAGAAGTTTTTCTTATTCGTACTTGAACCTGAAGGTAAATAATTTCTTTGTAAAAAAGAGATTAACAAAAGAAAATGGATTTATGTGGTGCAAAACAATCTTAATAATGTAGCTTTTAGGAATAAGAAACTGAGATACCAGGACTGCTAAATATGTTTGAGTATTTTATCACCTGAAAAGGGTTACATTTTTTATTCTATTACTGTTATTCCAAACTCTTCCAGTTATCTGCCAAACTATAGCACAGATCTCTTTGCAGTAGTAATGATGATCAGCAGTATCTTTTGATAATGATGATCAGCAGTATCTTTTAGGAAAATTAAAAAATTGTTGTAAAGCATAAATATTGGTGAATGGAATTGTTTCTGGTAAAAACACTGCAAGATTTATTTTACTCCAGAATGGGTACAGCTCTCAAGGTTCACTAACCATACACGCTATCCAAGTTTGAAAGCATGGCTGCTTTAGTATCGCTGAAGTCTCTATAATGAAAGAGACACAGTAGAAAAAAAACATGCACTGGGAAATATATAAAACATTATCCTAAGATGCCTCTTTCTCTTAGGTTAGTCACTTATCTTAGGTTAGTCTCTTTCTTCAGTGGTTTAAACAAAGAACATGCCCTAATAACTATGGTAGCTGAAATGACCAAAAAAAAAAAAAAATCCCAAAAACAAGGCAATATATTTTCAGACATAACTTATGATGCACATACAGAGATGCCCAGTTTGCTGCTATCAAGACTGACAGTGTTATCCCATGACTCCTGCCTCCAGCAGAGAGGTGGGACACGGGAATGCCTGTGAATCCCATCTGCACAAGCAGGAGATGGGGTGGAGGGAGCCAGGCAAGAGGGCTCAGCAGAGACAGCAGGAGAGCTCGCGGTGCTTGTGTAACAGTTATCAAAGTAAGGCACTTTTGACCTTCTAGTTACATAATTCTGGATCGTTCACTTGGCTGTTAATGACTGAATTAGGAGTAAAGTTTATAGACAGGGTCATCGCCTGTGTGCACAAAAGTGACTCAGCACAGTTGCTGTTTAAACTCACTTTATGCACAGAAAACAAAATACAAAGTATTATGACTTTTAAACTCCGAAAATCTTAATCAAGCGCGGTCTGCATTATGCCTCGGAAAGACATGTAGCAACAGAGATGTGGTCTCCAGTGGTAGAGGTGATTAATTTGGAATTGTTTGAAGTTTGTTGACTTAATGCATACATAACAAGAGGTTTACCCAGGCAAATAAGATGCCTCAGGAATCAAAATACAGGGGGAGGAGACAGGAAATAAACTAACATATTCAGAGCCAGGCATCTATACCAGTATTCGCTGTTTTCTTCACTGAAAAGGTAGAAGATTATTTTTCTTTCCATCAAAAATAGGAATAGATTTTATACACTTTTAAATGCATGCATATGTATAAAAATACACATTTCTGCTCTCTCCCAGCCTAACAATTATAATAAGAAAGATTTCTTGGAAAATAAAGAAAATCAATCTTAAAGTAACTCTTATTTTGAAATGGGTATTTGCAAACAATTGTATCTGTACACATTTGTTGACAGAAGGGTTAAACTTTAAGGGAAAAGCAAACAAAAACATTCCATAAAAAGTCCCGTAAAGAAAAAAAAAACAATGCCTGATTTTTACAAATAAGTGTCCATATTCCTATTTTAAGTCCAAGAGACAAGTCATTTTGTCTTTCCTTATAGAAAGTGTGTATGCATATACGTATGGTACACACACAGGTCATCTCTCTTGCTGTTCCTTACGACATTGGATATCATGTTGAGCATGAAAAGATTATGAGAACCAGAGACAGGAAAAACATCCCAGGGGTGGCTGAATAGAAGACAGGGAGTTTGCTGTCCGTATTTGAGTCAAAGGATTACCATTAGTGATATTCCCTTTGTAGAGCCGTACTTGTCAGCTTAACCCTCTTCTACGTAACTATGTGTTCTATGAAAGTTCTTAGATTCAAAATATTAGAATTCTTTGAATTCTTTCAATATTCTTCAAGAAAAAAATGTAGGAACAAACAAAAACGCTGAAACTTGCTGTCTCAGTATTCACTAGGACCCTTGCAAACACATTCATTTAATATCTGTTCATTTAGACAGGTTTCTTACTTTTTATGATTATCTCCAAACAACATCATTAGAGAGGAGCTAGTAAGAGGAAATGTATATATGATTTAATTTTCTGGAGTGTCTATGGTCTAGGCACTCTTTCCAAGTTTCTGGGTCTCAGGAAACCCACAGGATGAATCACAAAGTAAATATCTATAGAATAATCGGTAGATTGGGATCTTCGTCTACCTTGCAAGCATGTAATGTCATGTATCTAATAGCTTAAGATAGATTCTTGCTGTTGATGAAGGATTCTGCCTCGGGATGGGAGGACATGAGAAGACGAGTGAGAGAAAAACCAAGCAAATATGCAATGCTAGCAAAGTTGACTTTAAATATCATTCCATTTAAATGGAAGGTTTCCACTGAAAACTACTCATTTTGCTATTCAACATTCAGCTGCAAACTGAATTTCTTTCCAAATGACGACTTGGATCTCACAAAGTGAATTCCTTTGTTAACTCGTCTGGTTTTATTTAGATACATATTTTGAAAGTCGTCACTTGGACCTCAGTTGTACTCTTCAGATGACACTGAAATAACAACTGAGCATGAACAACCTGGAATCCATGGAAAAGGAGCCCCCACTAGATCAGGAATCACTTAAGGGGAACAAGTTGCAAGAAAAGCGAGCCTGCCTTTTGAAAGTGACACACAGCTGGAGCTCTGCCAACATCTGCACTAAAGGCGGAAGAGGAATGGGAATAAAAATAACCACCCGTTAACCACTTTTATCCTCACTAGTTCACCCTTCAGGCAAAAAACTAGGAAGAGAAAGAAGAAACAAAAGCAAAACACACAGAGTGCTATTACCATTAGATTAAAAGGGGCAGATGTATGCGCTGCAACACAGAAAATTCAGCCCTGAAAGACTGAGCTTTAAGAGAGCTGCATTACAGTTGCACAACAGATTTGCATTTAGCCCCATTTTTAAACACAGCCCTGGGAGCTTTCTCCTCCATAAATGTGGCAAGAGACTTGTTTTTTTTGGTGGTGGTAGTGGTATTTTTGCTTGTTTGCTTGTTTGTTTTTCCTACTGGAACTAATCCTGCTCCTAACCCTCTCTATGCAGTAGTTGTTTTCACAGCCCCCTCCTCCTCCTCCTGAGCAGCCTCTGCCCAACGAGCCCCCTCACCGACCACACGGGTCCCGTTAGGACTCTTGGGCTGCTGGGCACACAGAGCCAGCGATACTCGCCCAAGTGGCAGCCACGGGGCCCGTGTCACTGCCCCGGGTGGCACCGCGACCCCTCTCTGCCCCGGGCTCCCCCCACAGCCACCCGCACCACCCACCCAGCGTCCCCACATGGGCGGGGCGCCCAACGGCCGCCGCGCGCCCCCTGTTCGCGCGTGACCGGGGAGGGGTCCCGCTCCGATGATTGACATTTCGACAGGCCACTCAGAGCCCGCGCTGGCGGCGGGGCGCGGGGCTATTGGCCGGCGCGGCAGCGGGGGCGGGTGGGCGCAGGGCTGAAGTAGGAGGCGCCGCGTAACGGCTCCCGCTACCTGCGGGCGCGGCGGAGCGACCCGTGCGGCTCTGCCCCTGCTGCCGCTCCTGTGCCCGCAGCCGCTCTGCCTCGCTCTGCCCCGCGTGCCGCCTGCCCGGGGGTCTCCCGTGCCCGCAAGATGGCTGACAGCCGGGACAACGCCTCGGACCAGCTGAAGCAGTGGCAGAGCCAGCGCGGCTCGCAGGTACTCGCGCCGGGGCCGTAACGGGCGCAGGCGGCGGGGGAAGCTGCGCCGGGCCCGGCCCGCCCCCGGGACCCCGCTGTCCGGGCCGCGTTTGTGGGGCCGCTCTGGTGCCCGCAGCGCCCGGGGCACGTGCGGCTGGGGAACGTTGCAAGAGGCGGCTGGAGCGGGCGCGGGGAAGGCGCTGGCCGTGTTTCCCTGCCTGCGGTTGCTCATCGGTTGCTGCAAGCGGTTAATGAGGGTCAAGCTGTGGCTTGTGTGTGCCTGATTTCGATCTTTTAGATGTGTGGAGTTATATATATCTGGGTAAACAAATAAACGTGGCACTAGTCGCTTTCCTTTCCCCTTACTCAGGTCGCTCTTTCAGTTTCCACTCCATAGTGTCCCGTGGGGCCCTGTGTTAGGAATGAAGCGCTGGCTGGGGTGCTAAGCACCTGTCTGAGGAAATGCAGATCATGGAAGGGCTTTCCTTCTGCTGCTCGTGGTTAGTTAGTTGACTGCCTTCTGGAGGGCCTTGCATGAGAGCTGCATCTCTGTGATTTGAGGTTTACGTATCAAGACACAAACTGGGGCGTCATCATATCATTCCAGCGAGTTTCATAAAATGCTACTGGTATCTTTGTGCTTTGAATAACACTTTGCTACCGAAAAGTTAGTGTTTGGACTAGAGCAGTGCTTATGCATAGGCTGAGTTAAAGCTGGGAGGCAATCCAGCCTGTGTTGCACAAGGAGTCATGAGACCTTTGGACAGAAAGTAGGGAAGGCTGATCAGAATTTTAAAGTGACTGTATTAGGTACAAGGTACCAGCCATGCCTGGGAGTAGGTACTTTGATGTACGGTGTTTATTACAGTTGTGGCCCAGCTTCTCTTGGCTGAGCTTCACTTCTTTCTGTCACAGGACCTCAGTGCTCTAATAATATAACCATGCAGGTTTGAGAGTTGTTATCTTCTAAGCTTCTGACTGTCTGCAATTCCCAACCATATGAAAATGTACCCATCAAACAAATTTAAAGCTGAAGGTAGTATGAGAATTCTTTCTAAAACTGGTATTATTTTACTTTTTCCTATGTACTAATAAAAAGGGATTTTACATGCCCTGTGTAGTCATTATCCTGAGACTGAAGTATGGGAATCCAACAATCTAGGGGGAAAAAGAGTTTATACTTCCAGTGTCAACATACATAAAAGTCCTTTCAGCAGGTTCAGACCTGCTCATGGGAGGTAGTGTCCATCCACAAAACTTAGTTTTGATGGCTTTAGCCTCAGAAATTGTAACTGGTAGCTACTTTGTACTAGTTGTGGGTGATAACAGTGTAGAAAAAGCTCGCTTTCGGACAACAGCGGAGCATTTTGATCTAAAAAGGGTTTTCTTACCTTTACAAACCTTCATTCCTCTCTGTATATCTAATTTAAAACCCTTATGCAAATCTTTTTTCTTTTTTCTTCCCACCCCCTTCAGATAATCACACTGAAGCTTATTATAAGGGGAGGTGGACTAAAAGCTGCTTTTAAAAACAAAGGCTAAATGTTTTTTCCTTTTTAGTTTGTCCCTGACCATATTCTTGCGAGGGGTTTGTAAAGCAGAAGGTATAGGTGTATGTATATGCATGAGAGTTGTACTGGTGCCTGCTTAAACATCCTGGGTGACGTAGAGCCCTATTTACCCTGGAGTTCTCGTTTCATACAACTTCTGTGGAATGAGTGTAGCTTGGTCTTTGCTTTAAGATGATGTGAATATATGTCCCTTGAAAATAGCTATAAATTGTAATATAGGAGCTAGATTTGTGCTTATTTTAAATCAAATATTGCATGAAGGCAAAAAGTACCTCATTATTCTTGAAATTCAAGCCATCTAGAGTTTTTTATATATATATATATATATATATATAATAAGAATATTTTGGAAATGCAGTTAGTGTTGTCTGTTACTTGCTTTTTTTAATGTACACCTCAGCGAAGGTGTAACTAGCTCTTCCTATAAGGTGTTACCTCATTTAAAGCATTGGTTGAGTGTAGGTGTAAACTGTTGTTCTTTCCCTTGTCTTGTAACTTACCTTTTTAAAAAAACAAACAAAAACCAAGCAAATCCCCACTGCAACATATACTACTTGGAAGCTTGTCCTATCCCATACATCCTTCAGTTACATAGTATGGAAATTTCACAAGTTGACAATGATTAAAATCCTTAAATAAAAGATTTAGACTGTCAGTATTAAACTTGGGAACCCAAATTCACCTGGCCAGTACTGAAAGTCTCAGTTACTCTTCTGTACCCTTCTCCCTTTCATTTGTACAACTTCATAAGGAGTAGGGCTTGGTAGGGGATGAGTTAGTGTTATCCTTGTGCAGTTCCTTAGATTAGCCACATAGGTACTTCTGGGAGAATGGTGGAAGAAGGTAGGATACTGTGAGTGCAGAGCATTGATATGTCCATTTAATGCTACATATAACTGTGAATTTAATGTTAACTGGTTGGAATTTGACAATAGACTATTTGTGTTCATCTGTTGCAAGCTCTTGCTTGCCCTTCTTTCTGACTTTTGCTCAATTCTTTGGTATCCCTTACAAACCTCATCGTTAATTTCCAGCAGCTATTTGGAAATAATTCCCTTAATCCTTTCTCATCTCCCACTTGCCCATGTGGCTGCCAGTGTTGATCAGCAGATTGACTTAGATGTTAAGTATTAACTAGACTGAGGGGGGCTGTGTTGAAGCTTGAGTATTGGTTTAAGCTAGTCACTTCCTAACAGTGAGATACACATCTTAACAAGTAGCGTTCTATTATGTGTGACTTTCACTCCTGTTTAGTAGCCCTAGCCAGTACTGTTCTCGTATACTTAAACCATGTATAACTTCTGTGGGTGGTTACAAGAACCTGTTCTATTTTTGTGTGTATAGTTTTGTATATTATCAGATGCATACCTTTTGGTCAGTTATATACCCTGTGTGGCTTAAAAGTATACACTTTTTAATCCCGATAATACTGACTGTGTTTTGCTTTCAGAAACCAGATGTTCTGACCACTGCTTCTGGAAACCCAGTTGGGGATAAACTTAATATCCTGACTGTGGGGCCACGGGGGCCTCTTCTTGTTCAGGATGTTGTTTTCACTGATGAGATGGCCCATTTTGATAGAGAGAGGATCCCTGAAAGAGTTGTGCATGCAAAAGGAGCAGGTATGTTTTTAAAATATTTTTTTTCCTCTGTGGAGAATTAGGCCATAGAAAGCCCTAGTTGGTTAATTGGTAGTTATATATGAACAATAAGAGGTGAACAAGAAGTAAGGCCCGCTTCAGGATAAAGTATGTCAAGTTAAGTAATGAAAACCTTTGTTATAACTGAAGAAGTCTTAGTAAATGGTTAATACCCTAGCAACTTGCTGTTCATGATAAACCAATCTTCATCTTTATGCCAATGGTGAATGCCAAAACTTGATGCACGGAGAAGTTTTCCTGTATCCTTGCTTATGTGTAGTCTGTATAATCTCTTGTATCTCTTAAAACAAGATGATACCTAGTAATGAAAAATAAAGAAACAAATGCTTCATCCAACCCCTAGAGGACTCAATTTAAATTTTTGATTGACCCTTGTAAAATAGAACTAGCTTCACTGATTTGACTGCAATTGTGCTACAACAAGAAAGAGACTAAATCTTGTTGCAATGTTAGTATAAAAGAAAGGTTCCATTGTAGTGATGGGAAGAATTTGCTGCTCCATATTGCATAAAGATGGGCGAACAATACTGCAACATAGATCAACATTAAAAAAGTATTTGCTTTGGGCTAAGTATGGAAACTCTAGACAGAGGAGCCTCCCAAAAGCCACTGTTTATCTCAGATGTGAGATCTGCTGCGTTCAGGAACTGACCATCAGTTAAAGGTGGGGATAGGAAGGACTGGAAAACAGTGCTTTTTGTTTTAAGTAAATGTCATTAAGTGAAAAGCAAATAAAAATATTTTAATACATAGACCATGTTTAAATTCATGAATTACCTTCTGTCCTTTTGACTAAAACTTAAATGTTTGACTGAAGTGGAATAATAGATATTCTGTAGTGAAAGGGGAGTGTATAGATCTTTTTAATTACTTTTGACAGGAGCGTTTGGCTATTTTGAAGTGACTCATGATATTACTAAGTACTGTAAGGCAAAAGTGTTTGAACACATTGGAAAGAGAACTCCAATTGCAATTCGATTCTCCACTGTTGGTAAGACCCTAAACTGGTATTTTATCTTTTTTCATGTGTATCATAACTGTTATCAATGTTTGCTTTGTGAAACATCTTGGATGTAAGGTACAGTTTAATAATTTTGTCAGATAAATTCTCTTCTGTAAATTTCAGTTTTTATTATAAAACCCTTACACAGTTTAGTGCTGCTTCTGCTTCTTTATGCAGGAGCCCTCTTTACATGTTTACCCTTTTTTCTCTTCGTCTGGAAAGGAAGTCTGAGCTGGTTATGGTTGTGAGGGAGACGAATCTATTTCTGGATGAAACTTGATCAGTGCTTGTGTACTGCAGCTGTGCCCTTAAATTCAAGACCTATTATCTCTTTCCTTGTAGGAATGCTTTAGTGATCCTTTCTGTTAAGAAAGGACAATGCAAAAAATAGTATTCCAAAACACTACTTTCTTGGAGAGCTGAATACATTAAATAGCAAAGTTTTAAATGATGTTGGATGAGACATAGGTTAACACCAATACTTGGTACCTGGGAGAAACTTTTAAAAACAGCTTACCACTCCATTAGTATGCAGAAGCAAAAAATCTTAATGAGAGTTGACTTCTGGCAGTAGTATTGATTAAAAGTTCCACATGATTCAAGGAGCTACACTTTTTGGTCTAACTGATAGCTAAAACTTACTGTTTTGGGTGTGTGTGTGTGTGTGTGTGTGTGTGTGTGTGTGTATATCTCTATGCAGGAAAGACATGCAGCTGAGTTTAATAAATGAATTGTTTGCTAAAGCAGGTTGTTGCATCTCTTTACCTTTGCTTGCTCTGTTAGAAC
>JAUBOD010000589.1:3153553-3174985 GCA_032353885.1 Nothura maculosa
CTTTCTGCCTTACATCTGTGGACAAGTATTTTCTCCTGTCTATTGAAAGCAGTATTTAAAACAAAAAAAGGAAGTAGTGGTTCTCCGGTCCTCCTTTCCACAGCAGTGAGCCAGTCTGAAGGACAGTTGCTGTTTGTAAGTAGCTTGCCCATGGCAATGTCATGTAAGCCTCAGGAGGAGGAAGAAGGTTGCAATCCTCCAAAACTTTCTAGGATGCTTGGAAACATGATGTGACTTGCTATACACATAGAGCATATATAAGCTCCAGAAATGTGATGCAAAATTCCCATGAAACACAGTAGTAAAATACATTTTATTACGGTTTGTCAAGAAATCTTCTCACCTTGTGTTCCGAGTTGACTGGGAAATCTTAGTGGTCTAAGGTTAGAAGTTTCTTTTCTGTAGACATGGTACAGATTGGCCAGCTTAATAGTGTCATATATATCTGTTACTGTTAGTACTGTTATGTGCATCTGGATGCCAAGTTATTCCAACCACTAGGAAACAGCCATATTGTTTGTAAAGGGAGCATGGTCCTTCCCTCCGCACGGAGGGAGCCTACAGAGGTGACGATTACTGCGTAACAGGAGGTAGCAGAGTCTCTTAATCATTAAGTACTGGAGCAAAAAGTGAGGTTTTTAAACTGAAGGCCTCAGATTTTTTGCAAGTCCTTGTGAATTGTCTTATTGAATGCTCTGAAGATAAATCTGGCAGCTGAGGTTTAGTCTTTTCTCTGTAAAAATTTATTCTTATTGCTACATGGAAATAACAAAAGAAAGTAGTAGTGCATGGGTACTGAAAAGGCCCAGAACCTCCATGTAATTTCAGAAACATAATTCTGCATTTGATTTGTGTTCATTAGAGATTCAAACATTATGAAATGTCAGCAGTAGAACACTGCAAATAAAACTTAAACAACAAAGTGTGTTCTCTTGGCAGTCATAAGATTAAGCATACAAAATGTCAAGGTAGCTTGGACTTGCCCCTTTCCATCACTGATGTTATTACAGCCATAGAGATAGTGTGACATAAGTCACCATAAACTGGGACGCATTAGTGACAGGCATTGAAATCTTGTGCCAATTCTGCTAATTGTCTAAGCATCAGCTGCTTTTAAATGATCTTTTCAGAACTGGTGTCACATTCTACCAGAGAAATGAGCCAGTGCGTGCACCCCAGGTGCAAATGATGAAATGCTTAAATTATGCAGCTTAGGGTTGTGCATGGAATGTCAATATAAACACTTCTTCCCTGTCTTCTACTAGTTCCAGAACAGAAGCAAGCTGGAATTAGCAGATATTCCACTCTATTTTGTACTGTTTCGCAGACAGTGATTTCTGGTTGTATAATATAAAAGTGAAATTGATATCCCAAAGAAACTTTAGTGTTTTTTTACTAAGGTATTCTAGTCATATAACTAGTAGGAAGCCAACTTTTACAATATTGTGTTGTTATTAGAGAGAAAATACAAGAATGTGGATCAGGAAAAGTCCTGTTCTAAAACTGGTTTGGAAGCAGCTGACTTCTAGGTTCCCTTTGAATATCTGGCCTGTATTTCACATGTTTGAAATATACGCAGACCTAAGAAATAAATACACTAAAATTTAGCCAAGATTTGCATTCAAGCTGTCAGTTCTTGCAACTTTCTTGCAACTTATGACTTCAAGCTGTTAGAACTTGCAGTTCCTCTTGTAAAGTGTAAAATTTCTGAATGAATTTGGTATAATTAGGGGTGATAAAATTTTTCACCTGCATCTCTGGTTGACTACAGACCCTGCAGGGTTATTTTTGTCATCTCCATCTCATTTTGTCTGTAAGCTTATTTAAACCTTTCCCGTTTATAAAAGCACTGAGGTTGTGTGCTATGGGTCAAACAGTTTAACTGCTGGGAAACATCCAACTAGTGTTACAGGCTTCTCCCAGTTGTTTAAAGATTGAGCTCTTGGGATTTACAGCTGTTCAGAGAAACTTTGCTGAAGTAAAAACAAAAGTTGCAAAGTAACTATGAGGCCTTATTTGTAAGAGAAAGCTGTTTCCAGAAATGACGTGTGAAAAGATTTCCATGCTTTTAAAATTTAATATAATTACTTTAATTTCTTGTTAGTTGTAGTCACAGCATATGAAGATTTTGCAAACTGAAGGAGAATTAATTCCAAACTGTCTAGCAGGGGCATATGTCATAAATTTATGATCCTTCAAGGTTCTGGGTTTTTGGTAGAAACTCAAGTTTGCTCATAGACTGTTTATGTTAGTTCAAGTGCAGCCTCTGCTGGTATATTCCAGTATTGCAGATCATCCGCTAATTGCTGAATAACTGTTTAGATTATGAAAAGAGGAATTGTGCTTTTTTATGGGAAAAAGTACTCTCGCTAGAATAGCACTATAAATTGAGAATAAAATGGGATACCTACATCCCTTCAATACAAGGAATGATCAACACAATGTGAAATAACCCAAAATACTGTTATTGTATTTTTATGGGATGCAGAATGCAATACAATAGAAGTAAACCACTTGGTGGGTTTTTTTTTTTTTTTAAAGCTGTGGCTAGAAATAGCCTCTTTACCCATCTATCAATGCACTGAAGTGTGTGGAGGCCCTGAAGGAAACCTGGAGAAGTTGTGTGTTGGGAGGCATGGTGTGCATGCTGTTCTGCGCTGGTCAGCCTCTCACCCCTCTTCTGTTTGGCTGCTGTCCCCTGTTCTGGGTGGCAGAATAAATAGGAATGTTGGGCATCATGCCAAAGAGACCAGCTGGGTGAAGGATATGGAAGCTGTGATTGCTGATTGCTACTGAGCTTTCAAGAGCAGCCATGAGTTATGTGTGCAGTATAGGTGGCAAGGGGGGCTGAGTGAGTTTAGTCCTGGAAATGTTCCATGAGAGCAGTATGGAGCTTAACATAAGCAAACATATCTTATGGAGAAATAGTATGGGCAGGTTTTTGTTTTCTCCTTCCCTCATTGCAAACACTTGTGCAAAAGTCCAGTCAATTGGTTGAAAACCCAGGTACAGGTCTCAGACTTAAAACAAATTGTTGAATTTGATGGCTGGTGTGGTGCTGGCCACCCCTCGCCTTTATTGGATCTGCTGTACAGCATGGAGAGCTTGGGGGGAAGAATAGCCAAAAGTGTGGAGTGGAGAAATGAGACTCCTGTCTCATTCTGGTGCTTTTCCACTCCAGATGAAAACTGCCATCCTATTTGCCAGACCTGTGTTCAGCCTCTTTGAGATAAAAGTGCTGCAGAGGCTGCTTCAGGGTGCCCCTAGCGGGAACATCATTCATCTCTCACGGGACTCCACTGGCTGAGAACCGTACCTTGTTCTGACACTTCTTCCATCCTTAGTAGTCATAATGCTCTGCATAGATAAGAAATTACTACTTGGAGAACTGACCGTGTGAAACTGTCACTTGAACTTCCGTATTCGTTCCAATTGGAATCTTCTTTAGAAAGTGTCAGTTTAAACAGTTTGATATTGTGAATATGCATGGCCATCTCCTACAAAGGCTATAGTTATTGTCTTGCTTACTAAAATCAAAAGAAAAGGATTAATGTTTTACTGTTAAGGTTTTACTTTGTGTTTAATGAGGATTAGTGTAGAATTAGCATTTAGGAATATATTTTAAAATAATTCTTCCTAATTCTTCTACTGTAACTTAGCTTAGAATTGTATTCATGTTATTTTATGAGGCAATGTGCACATTTTGTACCTTGTGTCTGCAAGAGGTCAGACTAACCTTTCTAGGTGTTACTGTCCAAGATCAGAGTGCTCAGGATTGCTGTCTTTGGGTAAATCTTCAAAGACACTACTCAATCGAGTAATAGTACAGTCTAAACTATTGTTTTAACCTGTAGCAGTAATATACAATGCCTGTACTTCAATTTGTAATAGAAAATAGCAGACTAATAACCCTGGGCAGGGCTCTATGTTGTGAAGATTTGCCAGAGCAGGATGGCAAGCGGGCTGTGAGAGCCGGGGTTCTTCCCCATCAGCACTGCTCAGGGTGCTGCCTCATTGCACAGACATCCCATTTGGATTTGTGTGGATTTCTGAGACTTTAGCAAAGGCTTGTATTTCATACTTAAACATCATTTAGGTAACCTTGCTTGGCTGTTGCATACCATAATCCTTGGCCTCCAATTTCCACTAGAAGCATGTGGATCAGTCATTCCTAAATATAAATAATAGCTTGAAGTCCTTGCTCCAATTAGTATGTCTGTTTTCTGAGATGCTGGAACAGATTAAGGCACTCTTCTGGCATCTGGCTTCAACTCTCGCATCAAATGCAAAAGGTGAGGGTTGAATCCAAACCTTATTGAAGAGTGTCAAATTCTATTGTTACGCAATATAGCCAGGATTTTTCTTTAAAAGAAATGCTTCTTTGTGAGAGAATTCCAGACAATGAGAATGCTTTGGTGCAGAATTACATGCTTTATGAAAGAATCATAATCCTTTCCAATGCTGTTCTCTTGCTTATAGATCTGGGTGCTTTCTAGCAGCTTAGAAGGGTTGCATGTATGCATCTGTATGAGAGACATGATAGTGCCTTTGCATGCATTAGGATAATGTAATTAGACTAAACTTAAATCTTTCAGCAGAAAAAAAATTATTCAATCTGCTTTAAGATCAGAAAAATGGTCACTTGAATTGGCACTTTTAATGTTAACAAGTAAACAGCTTTCATAGTAGCAGACATTTAGAATTTTATTTCTGTGCATTCAGTGCATAGGAATGTAACATATGAGCAATGAAGCCGTAAAATTTCCTGCGGTGCTTTAGTCTTAGAAATAAGAGTGTCTGCTTTGGGAGGATTGTATTAAATTGCTTTGCTCTTTGTAAACTGCATTTATGAGCGTGGGGGAATAGTTGGGCAACCTCTGTGCCTGGCTAAAATCATGTACAGATCTGGTTGGAATAAATTATCCTAGCTCCATTAGAGCCACAACACTATGGCAATTTACACTAGTTGACCCTTTTTAAAACTCTTTCAGATTTTTATCAGATATTTCTTAACTGCTCAAACAAACCACTCCCAAACTGTTCTATGGTGCGTGCTCAGTTAACAATATCTGAAATAACTTTGTGCTGGCTTAATCATGTTTGGTCACCACCCGCAGAAAGCAGCACATAGGCAGCACTTGTGGAGCACTACCCTTGTGCCACCTGCATTCGGAGGGAGAGCTGCTGTGACCCCAGACAGACCCTGCCCTTAGCAGTTCTCAGCCTCCCCATCTGTCTAGGTGGCTACTCGGGGGGGGGAAGATTGAAATGAAGGGTTTTCCAGGGAAAACTATTCTGAATGGAATTATCTTTTATGGGATTGTGTTCTGTATTTCCATTTCTATAGTTAAAAAAGTCAGCTATATTAAGATTTGAATAAGTAGCTAAACAGCTTCTAAGATCTTCTAAGATCTACGATTTTGGATCACTTACCCTCCTTATGCTTTATGGAACTGATAATCCAGAGATGTGTATTAACTGCCCTGTGTAGATGTGTATTAACAGCCCTGAGAGTACTGCATAAAGCAGACTAAACAAAATCCTTCCTAATCTATATAAATTAAGAGTGACCTATTAGTGCAGCTTTTCTTAGAATCACATATTTACAAAAGAAAAAAGCACCAGAAGGAGGTCAGTAGAAGCACTTCTGTCTTTGGTCCATACACATTTGTCTATAAAAGTGCAAAGTTCCTATGGGTTCTTTCAGTGTAAGTTAGGAAATCACGAAACAACAGAAGTCACATCTTGCATATTAAATACTTCATTCACATTGTTTACAGATAGCAATTGGCTGGAAACTATACAAATGCAAATAACAGTATCTTACAGTCATATTTTGAGAATATATTTACAGTAAACCTACATATCTGAACTTTAGAGGTCTTGGTTTGCAGATTTTCTTGGCTTGGCGCAGGCTCAATTGAAATGTGGGTTGTCTGAGTGGGTTGTGTTGGTGATGATGCCTGAGCACTAGGAAATACAAGGTGATTGCTGCTAGTTTTCAAGATTTTGGAAGTTTGAGTATTTGCAGCCCCAAATGGAATATTTGTACTGTATCTAAAATTAGTGCAATTTAGGTAGCAAAATAGAATTTGCAAGTGTTAATCACAGCTATGTAGCTTGTTTTAGTGGATTTGGTGCCCTTGTTCTGGCTGTGATTTTTTTGTTTGTTTTCTTTCAGCAAAGTCATTCGCCACTAATAGGAAATAGGCAGCTGCAATAACTGTAGAACATTATTTGTGGTCTGCCTTTTATACCATGCTCCTATTCCTCCTGGGTTTATCTCCCAGCTGGAGTGTCTGTAGCTGCTAGGTGGATAAAAGCAAACAAATATTTGCAAAAAAGAATAGGAGTTGTTCCAAAAGGATGTATGACCTTTGGAAAAAAAAAAAAAAAATCTCTATTCTCATTTTTTTGTCATCTTGGGTATAGATGGGACATGGGTTTCTGGGTTCTAAAGTCAGTAGCAACCATCCTTTGTCCCAGCTGTTGGTCACTGATCCTGTGCAGCATGGTACCATCTAAAATAGGACTGAATGGGATTGCAGCAGCAGTATTTGCATTATATATATATTTTTTTAAAAAAAACAAACACTTACTAGAAAATACAATTGCTATGGCAAACACTGCCCCAATGTCATAATGTAATCATTGCAAGATGTAGACTTTCAGCATCAGAGGAGAGAAGAAGCTGAGCTCCGAAGTGATGTTACGTGAAAGAAGGTGCAGCAGAGATGTCCATTGGAAAGCAAGACCAGAGGCCCACAGAGACTCTGTGCACATGACTGGAGGTAGGTGGACCAGAACAGATGATGGATTTACAACTGTTGCTTAAATTCATTGTATGAGAAGCATTTCTTTTCAAAAAAAAAAAAAAAAACAAAAAAAAACTACAGAACTGCAATAATATCAAAAACCACACTTGCATACTTAAACAGAACCTTTCATTCTAGCCATCTTTTTGTTAGATTGATGTATTTAGCAATGAAGGTACTTACCACACATTAATTTTAATAGTGTATGTACAACTGTATGCCATAGGCTGCTTTGAAGAATTCAAGCTTTGAAGAAGGTTTTGTATATAAAACCTCTCACCTTTTGCTCAATAAAAACTTTTCCACAAATATTTACAATTAATCTGTTTAAGCAAATGCTTGTACCCTTTCCAGAACTGCTTCTTCTGGATGTGAGTGACTTCAATTCACCTTCATGAGTGTTAGTAGAAGGCAAATGCAGACTTCTATGTGTGAGAATTTGTAGAAAATGAATTTGGATTTTACAGAAGTGAATATTTGCTCTCAGAATTCTATATAATAAAATTTATATTAGTTCTGCCAAATAACAAATTGATATCATGTAATTGATCACAATCTACCAGAATAGCACAAATTAGCTGCAGCTAACTTTTTAGATGCCAGAATATAGTTAGTATATTTGTATTAATATTGCTGCATAGGCGGAGTTAGCCAAAGGAGAAAACTGCCTGATAGAATTCAGAATAGAATTTTATTTCAGTATAACTGGGTTGACTACTGGGTATATTGAATCCAGGCCAGTTCAGAGATCCAAACTGTTCATTTTGGACAGCATGGTGGTTTCAAGCCTATCTGAGAAATGTAATGGTCTGCGGTAAAGTGGATCAGAAAAGGAGTTTTCTAACCAAAGTAAAAATCTCCACATATTCTTTTGTAGATAATGTGTAATGAGAAGCTCTTGCATAGCGGTCAGTGTTTGTACTGCTAGAGAGAGAGAGAGAGGTTTGAGATGTGGTTGTTGGTTTTAATCTCTTGAATAGCAGCAAAGATATCTCCAAGGGCTGATTTAGTGATAGAGCTTGGCAGAAAGCATGAAGGAGGAGACAGCTCCAAATTCAAGTGCTGTTTTGCTGCTCCTGCCTGTCTCCTGGTGCAGACTGCAATGGGGCAGTCTAGCTGGGAAGACAGGAGTGAGGAGAGGACACTCTCTCCTAAGCGCCCGCTGCAGCTGGACTGCTTGGTCTGTGACAAGTTTTGTGCTGAGGCTGAAACGCAGGGCACCTCATATCTTGTTCTCCTGCCATCCATGGGCGTTCTTTCCAAACTTGTACACCAGCCTTCTGTCCACTCTTTCCAAAATTCCAGTTTTATAATAGTATCTGCATTTGAAAAGAAAAAAGGAAATAAGATAGGGCAGCAAGTTATGTTACAGGAGTTCTTTGTGGACTTCATGGTAGGAAAACAACATAAGAGTCAATATTCTAAGAACAGAGTTCCCTTCTTTCTGTTAAATTTCTGTTGTGACATTAGAAAACTTTAAATTTTCCCTAGGGCCTTCGGAGTACAACTTTTGCTGTTTCAAAAAGACAGAGGGAATGTCTTCTTTGTCTTTGGCTTTTTTTTTCCTTCTCTAAGTTTACCCCAAATTAGAAGGAACTGCTAGTGTCAGTGCTAGAAGAAAATAAATTGAGTCATTTTGCAGGAGTGGTAGCACAGCTTGTCTGCTGAGGGATAGCCTTGTTCCTTCCACTAAAGGTATCTCTCCGTACTACTTGGCACCGAGCTCCAAGCTCCAGTTTGGGAACAAAAGAGACCAGGATCTATCATGACCTATAGAAATAAACTGGAAGAAAATACTAAACTCCTGACCTAAGTTTTTAAGATAAATATAAGAAATGGATACTGCAGTACAAATTACTTGAAATGAGGGACATTTCTACCTGTTAACTCACCGGAGAGCTCTGCTCAGTTTTTCATATGTCATTCTGTCATTTTTTTTCTTTTGTCCCCACATCTTTGCCAGAGCTTCTGATTTAACAACCCGAAAAATGCCTTGTCCCCTGTCTTCCCATTCGAGAATGCCGCTGTTTTCTTCAGGAGAAAGGAGGAGGTCTCTTACAAATTCCCACAAATGAGAACTCTGCAGGTCTTCAACAGGAAGAAGACAGATATTAAACAGATATCATTCCAAAATACTATGGTAGAATTACACTTACGGTATATTTTTTCATAAGATAGTCAACATCATTGACAAATTCTATGATCTTAATTTTAAACTTCCAATGTATTGTTGCTATATAGGTGAACTCAAGTTAGTTTAGGAAAAAATAAATCAGGACTTTGCAAACACAGCTGATGTGTCTGCTTTTTGCTTCAGAAATTACTGAGTTTTACAGTCCTGCAAAGTTTATCTCATTCACCTGCTCAGTTTCACCAATCATCAAAAATGTCCCAGGCTAACTGGAAATTTTGTAGTAATTTTCAAGTTTCTTTAAAATGTTTTGAATTAAAGTTTTTTTTTTTTTTTTTTAATGACTGAAAAGGAGAATTTGCACTGCCTGTTTCCTGGTATTGGTGGATACTTCTCTATCACTTTGGCTTAATTCAGAGTTGTGCTTGAGCCCCAGGTGTGCCACAAATGAGGTGCAGGAAAAGTTGAATCACACCATTGACCTGAGGTTTTTGAAAATCATGACCATGGATGTGCTAAGATAAATATAAGAATAATCAAAATTGCAACAGCATCTGTGGTTCCTTATTTGTCTATTTTTAAATTATTTTTAATTTATGTTACTTTGGTACTATGGGAGATAGGAGCACTTGTAAAAGAGCTTTAAGTAAAAACTGAAGGTAGGTCAAGACTCATTCTAAAATCGTAAGGGCTGGCAGCGCTTAAAAGCCAAACCCCAGTTAAATTTCCTTGATTTTTTGGTGTCATTAAACTTTTAATAATCCCCATGGAGCTTGGAAATCAGAGCAACATGGCCTGTGTAATCTTCCTAACACCAGCTCTGAGTTTGATAGGTACTTACTTGTTCTACCATGACCGTGGCATTCCTGGCCGTTGATGCCACCGGCCTTGGTGCATGCCTTATCTCCGGCGGGTGCTGAACTGCAGAATAACGTGAGAAGTGAAGGAGGTGCCGTCGAGGCTGCTGGCAGCTTGCTCAGAAAGTCACCTATTCAAAGGACATGCAACATTAAGTCAGAGAGGGTAGGTAAGCCAATGACTTTATCTCTTTATTAAAGCTCCAGCACAAAGGTAAACCCGAGTAAATAATTAACATGTGACTGTATGGCTTGTAGCACAGTAAAATAAGTAACGTTTTTGTAAATGTTCTGATAAAAATGCTTAGCTTTTGTAGGCTTATGGAATTTGGGGTGTAGTGTGCATCCGTATGTCCCTGTGATGTGCAGTCTGAAGTTTCCTACTCACTACAAAAATATTATCTGCTGAGTACATGATGAGTGAGGCACAATCCTGCGAGAGCATTAAGCAGTGGAGACTCAAGTATTTACTTCACTGGATAAATCGGTTAAACACTGCAAAGTGGCAGAACTTTTGTGGAGATAGGCCACAGTTTTACATTGTTCTGTGGCATAGCTGCTATAAGCCATTCTGTTTGTTTTTAACAGCTGACCTCCAGATATTTATTTTGGTACATGTGAAACTACAGTAAGCATTAAAAGTGAAAGCCAGCTCTATAAGTACAGGATCTCTGACACTGAAGGGATTGTGCTTTTAGATATGAATGATTCATGATGTATCCAGAGCCTGCTGCTGGCCCAAAAGAGCATCAGCCAGAGTTTCAGAAAGAAACAGTGCCACATCTCCAACCAGCAGAAAGCCACTGCCTTGGAAGAGGCTGTTTTTAACTGCTACTTTGGGCAATCTGTCCTGTCAATGGATTTATTTAGCCTTCTTTTGCTAGGGGAAGGATTTGACCAAGACCATATCCTATATTGCCTGAATCTTCTTGTGGGCCACTAGTAAATTTAACCACAAACACTAATTCCACAAACTGATTGAGAGTTATTAGATTAGTAGAGCTGGTGATATCCAGAATTGACTGGTAGCATATACCATATTCTGATTTTAGAGGTATTCAGACACCTGGTTTCTTCCTTGCTTATCCAGTCCTTAGCAAATAAGCAGCCAACTTGGCTGAGTTTTTGTTTAGGATGGCATAGAGTCTGTAGCTGTACAGTGTCCCACTAGCTGTGCCACCTTCCTCAAGATTTCAAAGTATTCCCATGGGAAAGAAGTTATGCTTCGACCCTTTGGGAATCCCCGCACTAAAGGACAAGCTCTGCTTAGCACTACTCAGTGAAACTGCCAAGTTGTTGTAAGGATCCTGCTCTCCTTCAAAATACTCCTTCAGAAATGTTGGAATCTTTGCTAATCTTTGTTTTTTTTGTGTATCTTTTTGCCAATCTCCGCATAATGCAGGGATTATCTTCCAGTAAAAGTGTTAACTGGAAGCAAAGGGCCTAGATGCTTTTTTTATTATTTGTAGAAATCTGTTGAACTGCTGAATATTTCTGGTCTTTGAATAGGCTCTCGTTCAATGGAGCTTATAATGCACAAGCATATTTACTTACTGTTCTTAATAGATGGCTTTGTTTCTCCTGCATCAGTAAAGAAAGAGATGCCTATAAGGGAAAGAAAACTCAGTGTTCAGTTCTTTTCGTCTCAAGCTGTAAAATGCCTTCTCAACAGAAACTTAAAGAAAAGTTCTGCCCACTTATGGAAATAAGTGCTTTAATATAGCTCAAAAACAGTTGGAGAAAATGCAGAATATAGAACCACAAAAGTTATTTTCAATTTATTTGCTACTAAGATTATTTGTCATTATATGTTTTATTTTTATTTTTTCTTACCTCTTCCTCATTTGAGCCTGTATGTCTGCTCACATCTCACTTCCTTCATACATATAAAATTTCCTTTCCATCTGATCTCTTTTCATTTTGATTTTTGTCAACTCTATTGAACTTTTTTCTCCTTCCTTTGTCATTCAACCCTTATCTCCTTTAAAACTATTCCTTCAGTCTTCCCTGCGCAGCTAGTGATCATCTCTGCTGCAATTCACAAGTTCACAGGGCTGGAATTTGTCTTCAGCGCATTCACCTTTGTAAAGGGGTCATTGCATTCACAGCACACAAATGCATTGAACGAACAAGGGACTTAAGGGACTATGTTCAAGGGACTTGATTCGTGTTGCAGAATCTAGCACATAAAATTGGAAAAATGATGGAATTAAACCTGCTTGTATAGCCACTTGCTTCGGTGTGATAAGGAAAGGCCTTGCATTAATGGAGCAAGTATTGCTCTTGTGTGTGGTGACTCGGTGTCTGCTGGTGATGAGGAGCCAGTGTTGTCCCTTTGTGGTTCTCCAGGATCTGTATAAGCAGTGAGGGAGCACTGGCCTCCTTATACCATTCTTCCTTTTCCAGAAGCTCTATGACAACTTCAGTTTCTTCAAATACTCCATGAAGTAAGAGACAGGTTTGAGTTATTGAGGGCTTCAAGAGGCTAAAATACTCTTTAGTTTCTCATTTAGGGTACAGGGAAATGTTCTGAATTTCCCTGTTTAATGGAAAATCTTTTGCTTATGTCACCACAAACTCTCAGGTCTCAAATCTTATCTTTATTTGGTACTGTTAAGCTGTGTAACAAGTAAAAACCTACCTTTAAGCAATAATTTTACTTTTGTTTCATTTAGACAAAGCCAGCATACCTTAACAAATTTTTAAACCTGAACTCATTTTAAATAGCAATAGAACTTCAAAGACAATGTTGAAAATATTAGAGTTTCCATTCAAGAGTTTCACTGTACTGTGCTGGTGATAACCCCACTGATCAAAACTTCTTGCTTACTTTCTGAGAAGCAGAGCAAATTTCTTTTCTTTTTTTTTTTTTTTAAGTTAAATAAGTACAAATCTTGTCTTTCCATATACAATCAGGATATAAACCTGCTCTGGATTTTGCAAGCTGACAGGTTTGAGTAGACATGCTTAAGGAAGACTGGTCCTAAGTCTGCCTGGTGCAGCTGAGTCTGCCCAGCTTGTGGCTGGAGAGGCCTAAAGTCTCATCAATGTTGGCTTTGCCTCCCCTGTTCCTCAGTGCAGCATCTTGGTGCTCTCTATATTTCACTTCCCTTCCGTGCTCACAGTTATAAACCACCTTTTTTTTTTTTTTTTTCCCTAGCATGGAATTCACACAGAATTGCAGTACTATGCTTTGCATTTGATCTTTGGAACACTAACCGTGCATCCTGATATTCTGTAAGATGAAATACAAGTATTCACCACAAGTGCCTGCAGCATCTAGGAACTCCTCTTGTGTCATGTTGCACAGCTGTAAGCCATTGATATTGAAGCGGGAAAAGGAAATGCAGTTGGCATCCAGTTTGTATTGGTCACAGCAAAACTGTAACCATTCACAGACATTGTGCTTACTCCAGTACTCTGGGTGAATGGAGGTCCAGAAAGGATTGGAATCTGCAATATAGTTGAAAAGAGAGAGGAACATTGCCATGCAAAACTCATTGTATGCATCATTTGAATAAGCATGTTTCGAGCAAAGCTAATCCCTCTTCCTTATCCCATTGCCAGCTTCCTTCCTGATTCCTTTGAAACTCCAGGTTCTGCTTCGTGCATTTTGCTGCAAACTTTTGTCACTGCAAAAGTTGGAAACAGTTGCTCTTTCTGTATCCATTCAGATCAATCTTAGAGAAAACAGAATGCAAATCTGCTTCTTGTATTCATTAGTCTTATAACTCATTGCAGAATTTGCTACTTTTTCTTTAGGTTGCTATAGAAGGCAAGTAATTTCTCTCACATAAGATTCTTAAGCAGTTACAGAAATCCTAAGTGTGAACAACTATTGCTTTAATAGTTGTAAAAATGTTGGATTTATGTTTTTGAGTATTTTGTCTCTTATTCATTATATCCCTGGAGTGGCCCCAGTAACAGAAGTAAATAGCAATGGAAAGACAATCAAGTGTCATGTGAATGAGTCTAGCATAAGGAAATCATAAACAGTTTAGTTTATTTTTACATCTTGTATTTGAATTACATTTCACAATTTCTTAGTCCTTAATTCATCTTCAAATGAATCTTGGACTTCTGATTTGAGGCGCCATTGATATAAAATAGTAATTCAAAATAGGCTATGATAGAACTGCAAGCAAAGTGAATTGTTCCTGTCGTTTGTCTAGACAGCTTAGAGTGCAAATGATGCAAATATTCTGGATGAGTTTCCACAGTAAGATTAATTCAAAGGGTTTCAAATTGTGACAGAATAGCTGAAATATAGATCTTGCATCTTACATGGGCTTCTCAAAAATAATTAATACTTCTAATTAGAAGTTCCAAAAGTTTACCGGGGAATTTGTGGTTGCTTTCATGAATCATTCCCTTGCTATAAATATCTTAATCTGTATGCACATACAGAATTAATGCAATACTGAATGCTGTGTTTTAAATCCTGAGATGCTACTGTGACATCCTAGAAAAGCAAAGGGTGAGCAGAAGATCTGGGTCTGCCTTTTGGGCCCCATACCTTGAGGATATTTGAATCTGAGATTTTATTCAACCCCTTATTTGAAAGGGAAATCGTCTGAGCTTGACTTTGGATCAGCTTCTGTGAGCCCTGTGAACTGCGTGCACCTGGCTGGGTCGGAGGCTGCAGGCTTCCTTGCGGGAGAATGGGAGCGCTGGGAGCACCAGGCTCACAGGCCTTCTGCCAGGAAAAAAAAATCCCTAAAATTAGGCACAAAGTCTACAGGAATCCTAGCATTAGAGGCTGCTCAAGAAAAGCACAAGCCTGAATTGATCTCTCTGGATCAAGCACACTCTTCAACTTGTACCAGCAGCTAACTACCCCCTTAGGAGAACGGGAACATCATCTACGTCCTAGACTGGGCAGATTTATGGGCAGAGGGGCCGTTCTCTGGGGCAGGTATGAATCCAGCCCTGTGCCCCCTCTGCTGCTCCACCAACTGAGGCCAGACTCTTTTTCCGCATTTTTGTGTGTTGGGCTGCTGAGTGACAAGGTCACAGCTTTGTTTCTGCTCTCTAGAAGAGTTTCATTGCTGTTTTTTCTGTCTTAAGGCAACATGAGAGACAAGCAGAGCTATTTATTCTGCCATCCCACAGGTACAGTGAATACCATTGAAAGTCTTTGGCCATTGGTCCTGAAACTTGGGCTTGACTGTGGTGAATATCAGCTGGCTGGCAATGTAAATGCCACAGCAAGTTACTTTTGTGGAACTGCTCTCTTCTGAATTAGTTACCCTGTTTGCTTTGGCTTTGGAACGTATTTTTGGAACACATTTTTTTGAATGTTTCAGGGCCCCATAAAGTGCCAATGTATATATGAGTGTTCAAAAGGCACAGACCCCAAGGCCTGACATATGCATAGGCTCTTGTCTTTCATTTTTTATACTAGACTTTAGCTTTCAGGGCAGCTTTCCCACCTCCTAGGTGGTGAATGTGATCAAAGTATTATGCCATGTATCCAGCCCCCAGGAAATGCCACTTGTTGACTTCATTTTGCGGGATTGTTTCAATCCATAGGCCTGATTTACATCCATCTAGCTGAGGCTGCACTGCTGAAGAGACTGCTGACTGGCAGTGGATGCTGCGGTGGTGACAGCTGTGCAAGTCAGTAGATGTTAAGCAGATTCAGGAACACAGGCCAAGTAAAAGGTGATAGACTGGATTTTCCTCAGATGCACTTATTTCTGCATGACATATGCAGGCGAGCTAATACAGCCTCTGTGCTGAGAAGCACTGCTATCAGCCAGAACAAAACTTGGTGGATACACCAGAGGCTGCTTGTATTTAGCTCAGTTCTAGTTTAGGGCAGACGGATCAGTTCTAAGAATTTTGGTCCATGTTTTTGTTAGGTGGAAAGGATATATTTCATTTAAGCATAATATTTTTTTGGAGCCAGAATTTCCATACTTTTTCTATATTATTTTCTTAGTGTTTTTCTATTTTTCATATAGTGCTGGAAAATCAGGATGAAAAAAGAAAATGACATAATATTTCTATTGTAACCTTTTTTTAACTTTCAATTTGTATGAAAAATGAAGATGATCCAAAAATTTAAATCCTGCCCATGTTCTGGTGTCAGAAAATAAAAATGGTAAACTGACCATAAGTCATTTTCCATTTTGGAAATGGAAAATTATGAAAATGATTCCCATTTTACAAGTGAAACTGTAAGGCAGACTAATCCTATTGTTCTTATAGGAACTTGAGAATGACTGTAGTGTTCCAGAATAACTTCCATGACTGTGTCCTGCCTCTGCCTGGCTTTAAGGGAACAATTCTTCATATTAAGATGTAACACTTCGGGAACTTACCTCAGGCTTTTGCACAGAAATACGAGGGGCCTTCCTAGCAATGTTCAGGCAGGAGTGGAGTCTCGCAATAGCCTGTGTATCAGTGACCTTTTTCTGTCGCTTTCTAAGCAATCTTGTCATCCTTTTTTCATATGTTTCAACTTGAGCTTAAAGTTAATTTCTAGCAAGTACAAAACAGGCTTTTGAAAAACTTAGGAATCATTATCTTTAAGTTTATTATATGGAGAAGAAGAAAGTATGTTAAATGCTTTTACTGATATATATTCATCTCTTTTGTTTGGGCTTTTATTGCCCTTTTTTTTTCCTCTAGGACTTTTTAGGCAATACTGGTAGCACTGCAGTAATCATGTTATTTAGTTGTCCTGGACATGTTAAGTGCATTTCTGGACTGCTAAGGGAGGAAGGAAAGAAGGGAACCATATGATACTCATAGATTTTTGAGGTTGATTAAAATTCAATTCAGGAGAAAAATTACTGAAACCCCAAGGGATTCCTGAAAGACTGAAGAAATTCAAAACTGAGCACTCAGAAAAGATGCAGGAGGAGAAACATAGCTGCTTACTATGGTTGGAAAGTAGTAACTATTTCCTCAGCTCAACTTTGCTAAGCAACAGGAAACTGTGATATGGTTGCTGCACAAAACTGTGGGTCTGAGAGCTCATGATGCTTTGTACTTAGTTACAAGTGGATTTAATTGCCAGATGTATGTGCTGCGGGATGTCTTCAGATGTGTACAACCAAGGAGTTGAACACTGAATTATATTTGGCATTTTAAAATGCATTTTAAAAATTTGAAACAGAATACTTTCTATGATTTCTGTAACTCTGAAATTTAGAATTCCAGTCTAAAATGGAATGAAAAAATGATATTAAAACAGTAGAATTCTTTTGAAATGAATATTGAGTTCCTGCAAGGCTTTAAATGCAGCCAAGAAGCTGAAGTAAAGAGCTTTTACTCTGCCTCCTATGTCACAGAAAGCATTGAATGAGCAGACTCTTCAAAACAGAAGCAAAACACTAAGCCCTTGATGGTTGTGGATTAGCACTGGTAAAAGCCATGTGGAAAGTTCTGTTCCTTATTACTCAAACTGTGCATTGGCAGGAGAGGTCTTTTCCATGAAACCAACAGTGTCCTCATTTGAAGGAACAAAAATAGCTTTGTAGGAGAAAAATGTTATGTGAAAACATAAATTCTGCCCAGTTGTCACCGCAAGTCTGGCTCAGTGGTAGCAGTAGATTGTGCTACATTTGTTTTTAGAGTCTGCTGAATGAGTGCAGAGAAAAGGAATATCTGGACTGTTTAGGAATTCAAGCCAACTGTTTTGAAGGGAAAGAATTTCTAATGAGAAATGCTTGCTGATATTCCTGAATGGGAACCCAGCCTGGCAACAGGCCCTCTGCATTGCAGGGTTTCCACGTGTGCATTTGGAGAATTGCATTTAATATTGGTATGTTCTCCACTGGGGAATGGCTTATTACTCATTACTGATGCACTTCTATAGCCACAGAGCTCTCCAATGGCTTCCAGAATCATCATTCTCTGCCCATAAGGTTATATTTATCTGGTCATTTATATTTATTATGAAAGAGGCATTTAAGGAACTGTAAAACTACTGAATTAAGTTACTTTTCTGTTGTGTAGCTACTGCTCCATAAGATGGGAGTGACTTAAGTGACAGATCATGGGTGAACAAAAGAAGTTGAGAGCCTATGGTCCTAGGTGTCCTGCCCCTCTTATTGAGCTCGATTGTCATCTGGGAATTCCTCCTTGAATTACATGTATCACTTTGTCAAATGAGGGGAAATTTGGACCTAAATAAGAACAGCTAAAGTTAGTACTATTCTACGTACGCCCCTTTATCTTGCATGTCTGATTATATGCTTTAAAATGTTAGTAGGAGTAGAATAAAAGATGACTCTATCAGCACAGCTGCAAGCTCTAAATCTATAGGCTTTGTTACATGGTTAGCCTATAACTAAATTAAAATCAGCCTTGAATTTTTGATATTGCACATTCTTTTCAATCTTTCTACATACCTGTCTGATGATCAAAGCTGGGATAATCATCTTCAGTTGTTCCAAATAACTCTGTCCAAGACATCAGGGGATCACAGACCATTGTGTTGGATAGAAATGTGCTGTGCGTGGCTGAATCCAGCATCACCTTAAAATATTAATACATTATTTGGAGATGAGAGGATAATACTGAGAACGTAAGTTACAGATCTGTGATGTACTGTGCCAATAGTCTCTTAAACTTCAACTCAAGTTAAGGAGGGTCCTGAAAACTGCAGTGAAGAGAAAACAAATTCAGCAATAACGTACCCTATCAAGGTCTGCATGCATCTTTGCATGGTTGGAATGACTTGTCCCTAGGATTTAATAATGCAATTTAGGCAGGTAAAAAATAAGTGAGGATTTTGTATTGCATTCTGCAGCAACTCAGAACTGACAGAATTACTGCTGTTTTGACTTTCTAAATTGTTTATGAATAGACATGTCATGAATGAGCATAAGCTCCTTCATGTACTGCTTAGAAACATATGGTTGTGGTTAACATCATGATTTAATGAGATCACTAGTAAAATTTTATGATCAAATCCCCAGACGTATGAACACATTGTCCTCACTGTAAGGGTGCTCAATATATCTGTTAGACACTGGCCACAGATTGCAACAGCTCCAGAGTTCAGGGAGTTTAATGAAGTCTGACTGAAACATGCATGTGCAAAAGAGATTAGGAGTTGGGAGTTCATGAGAAAAACTGGGAAACCATTTCAGAGGGCCTAAGCTTCAGGGAAGAAGGTGGTTGTGCCAGAAGTGAAATGACTAAAGAAGAAAATAGAAGAGAAGATACTACAGTGAGGAAAACAGATAGAGGAAAAAATGGTACTTAAGATAAACTGAAGTAGGTCTAGAAATAATGAATTTCCATCCATAACTCTTTCTACACATATATAACCTGCTTGCACATACATCTGCACACACATCTACACACACATGCACTTCTCAGGTATTTAGCTAAGATTTTAGCTAAGTGGTTTAGCAGACTTGAAGAAAAGAATCAAGTGGAATTTAAACCCAGAGTTCCTTGGGTTCTAATTCACATTTGCTTTCCTGTTTGAGAGATGAGAATCATTTCTTGGAATAACTGTTGCATAAATACAAATTCAATGGACTTGACTTTGATGCTTGCCTTTCAGATTTCAGACAAAACTGCTCAAGCCAGTTTTGGCTCATGTTCAGACCTAAGCTACTTCTGCCTTTCATAACTAATTCCAGCCTGAATAATTTCTAGCAGAAAGAATCTTGAGAGATTTAATAGCATAATAAGTCCTAATGCCTATAACATATATAGTTAGTCCAATATTAAGTATTTTAAGGTCAAAAATCGCACAAATACCTGGATATAATAATAAAGAAAAAATCAGAAGTTTTTTTAAGGTTAAATTATAGGTTTGAAAGAAACTCAGATCTTGGTCTAGATGATAATGATGTGGAAACATCTTGGATGTTTCTGAAATTGTCACATACTGGAAATCCATTGTAGGGCAAGGTAGTCTTTCAAAAGCATTGTATTTCTACCTAGTCATATTGCTATGAATGCAACGTACAGGAATATAAACTGTTAATCATTTAGTCTGGTACTCAAAGAGTCTATTCTTCCTGCATTGATCCTGAAGTATTTAGTGTGAAATACTTTGTGTGTATTTAGGTGTGATTGTGCTTTTGGACGAGCATGGCACTTTCTGTGAGCGATTCAGAATTTCACTGCATTCATATAAAGTAATACATACTAATCTGCCAAACCCTGTCTCAGCCTGTAAGGTGATTACCAGAATTTAATATTAGAATTTGTGTTGCTCTCAATCAGATTTTTTAATTTCTTTAGCTTAGCGGGCCACATGGAAAAAGGATCTAGTGTCATATCTATTCACAATCAGTTTAGAAAGTCAAAAACAGTGGCATTTGTATCAGTTGCTGCAGAATATAATGCAAATGTAAATAAGCACAAAATGCTTATTTCTTTCTAGTTGATCTGATAAGTAATTCTAACGCTTGAATGAGATGTTGCTGGCTCACTGTATGCAGACATCTTGAAATTCACAGCGTAGAACTAAGTCAAACATTCTGTACTCTAACAATTCAAATATATTGTCCCAAGTTTCTCAGGGAAATAAAGAAATTGAGACCTGTTTGTGCTTATCACCTATACAAAAGAAAGCAATGTTTTCCCACAGAGGAAAAAGATCTAAATGCAGTTTTAGTCCTCTTAAAACCCATGGAAATGCTTTCCTATTCAAGAGCAGAATTTCACTGCTCATTAATCACCAAGGGGTGGCAGGACAGAGACGTGCAAAAGTCCTGCAGAGAAACTCACCAAAGAGCAGTGAAGAAATGAGGAGGAAATAGGAATCTCTGCCTGCCAATATTGCCCAGTTCTGTAAGGATGGGCCATTACCTCTGGGGAGCAGAGGGTCCCTGTTCAGCACCTTTGAGTTTGCAGCATGTGTGCAGGGGCAATGAGCTTCCCAACTGTATGTGGTGAGCAGCCCTCCAGGACCATGTGCTGGTACCAGCTCAGGAGGCACAAATAACCTCCATAAGCCAGTGGCCATTGGAAGAAAGGAGTAGAATCACTCCCAAGATGATGGAAGTGCAATGTTTTCAGACGGATTGCTAAAAAATTCCGCAACCTCCTACTCAGGTTAATGAGATTTTTTTTCTATCAGAAGAGAGAGAGGAGAGAGAATTTCAGTCTTTATTTCTATTCTCTGGCAGTAGAAAATAATTCTTATTTCACAGTTTTACGAGTTTTAGGAGTTATCTTTGCTAGAAGTTCAAATACAAATCCGAGGAAGATGAGTACAAGACACTCTTTTTAGAGTACAAATAATTTCTCATTTGACTTTTTTGTAGGGTAGTGAAAAAATAATTTCAATATAATTACTGCTTAGATAAAAGCAGTTAGTAGTTACTGCTACCTTGAAAGACAATAATTATGTCTCCATCAGGGTACGATTTAGCTAGAAAATTACAAAGCTAGTAGTATTTGCATCATTGCAAGTGGAGTGGTAATGACAGATTGCTAGATTTAGTGCCTTGTTTGTGAATTTTCATGATGAATTTTCCAAGGCTGAAAATAATTTGATCAAGGTGACATGACACCTGGGAAGTTTTATGAAAGATGTATGAACTATATTACAAGCAATGCGGGGTCAGAAACAGAGCCAAAACCATCAGATTGGAGGGAGAGTTCAGAACTAGGCACATATTTGAGTTTGTAATTTACTGGAGGCAAA
>JAUBOD010000589.1:3175085-3206646 GCA_032353885.1 Nothura maculosa
GCTCAGTGGTAGGCACAAAGATCCATTTAGGAAGGAAAATGCTGTTTTTTTTCTGTCATATATATCCAGCTCTATGCATGTTGCTCCCACATAGAGCTATGGATGTTCATCTTGTTAATTCTTATAGGATTAGCAGAAGTAGTCTCTTTTCAAATATTCTGTGTAAACAGGATGTTGGTTTAGGTGACCTCAAATAATTTTTCACCATTAGCTAGTGCTGCTTATGTACACATATACATATCTGCTTAAACACACTTTGGAGAGAAAGGAAGGGGAAAAGGCATGAAATTGTTTAAACAACAGGAGAGCTTTACGGTATTGCATTTACTTGAGCTGCTATCGTGCTGCAAGGAGCAATTAATTAGCTGTCACATTACAAACATTCTCTTTTAATTTAATGAGACAGGCTCATTTATTAAAAGGCTTTTGTTGAAGCTAATGCACGTCTCTCATTAAACCAAAGTCAATTGTTTATCATTGAGAAAGCTGGTGATGCACAGAAGAGAATAGCAGGCAGTGCATCAGCTGAGTGACTGATAAATGTTCACAGCAAAACCGCTTTGGCAGCCTACAGCTCTTTTAAAAACAGTGACTTTGATAAAGAAATAGAGCTTACGTGCAGGTGGGTGCTTGCTCCTGATGCAGCGGTGAAGTCCAGAGGAAGGTCGCGGGAGCAAGGGGAAGCAGGAGACTTTAGCAGCAGCACAGCCCAGCGCTTTGGAAATAAAGCCACCTGCAGGACTGTGATATAGGGAACACCTTACAGACAGGTTCGTTTGGTTTTTCAAGTTCTTATACACACCCCTTTTGATGACAGTGATAATATACAGTAAAACATAGCCCAGGGAATGAGGGAGAAACATTCTCAAGTGCAGAAAGTTTACCTTTATCCCTTATTATATTTTTCTCCTCCTCTAAAAAGTGTTGATTTACGTAAGCCCCACTGTTGGGCCACCTTTAACAAGCGCGGTATCTTTAAGCACTTGAACTATGGAGACTTTTCTCCCTTCATGGCCTTGGCGTGTAGGAAGGACTATCACATTTCTTCCAGGGATCTCAAGCCCAGGAAAGTGACATCCTCACCATTCACATCTGGCAGAGACCAGGATGCAGAAAGGTGACTTGAAGCAAAACGCTGACAATGTTGGAGGTAGGACAGAGCTCCCCTGGTGTTGAACTGTATCTGGGTCCAGGGCAACACTGTGCCTCTGAGATCCACCAAAAGCACTTGCTGGGGTCTAGCCCTGATGCTGCTGCCTTTAGGACCTAAATGATTGTAAATTGATGTGATTTTTTTTGTGAGGAGCATGCTTGATGTTATTAGAAGCAACAGATCATAGGAGAGAATTATCTGGCAAGGACAGTTGTTCTTAATATAAATCAAGGATTTTGACCAACCTGGACCAAAAACATTTTCGTACCCTAGAGCTTCACTTTAATTAGCACCTTCCCAATGATGTCTGCACCAGTAGTAAGAGTTAAAGATTTAGGTACATAAGGCACTTACATTCTCCTGGGAGATGCTATTTTTAGCATTCAATACTTACAAAGCTGTAGAATTTTAGTGTTAAGTGTTAGATGTGCTTTGTATTAAGGTTTTCCTTTCTTCTGAATTTCCCCAGTTGGAATTACCATTAAAGCCATTAAATGAAACAAACACAGAGACACAAGGTTAGCAGGGTCCCTCTGGTTTAGTCCTCTGCTTTCCTTTCAGTGCTTTGCTTTTCTCTCCTCCTAGGCAAGTCATTTCTTTGGCCCGTGGCTGTGGTGTCAGAATGTCTCACCAGCTTCACGGTGCTTCTATTCAGCCTGTGTCTGACTGCGAGGTCAAGGAATGCTCTTGCACGGTCTGAATACATGGAGAAGTGACTCAGGAGGAGCATCACCTTCATGTCCCAGCCCAGCGCAGGCTAAGGAGGCAGTGGGGCACCCAGGTGCACTGCCCTCACTAGGCATTTCACAGCAGCGCCCTGCCCCAGGACACTGGCCTGTGGTTGCACAAGAGGTCTGGCAAACAGAGCTGAGCCTTGGTCTGGCTCTGAGGGCTGCCATGTGACAGAGCCTTCGCCCTGCGTCACCCGTCTGTCCTCCTGGGAGGCCTCTCTTTCCCACCTTTCCCTTCTCTATCCTTTCCCCTTTCTGTTTTTTTCTTTAATTCTTCACACCATTTCTACTGCTGAATATATTCTCTCTCTTTCACACTTATTTATTTCACATTTCCTTCTTGGTTTATTTTCCTTCCATCTCTTTCTCTCAACTTTCTCTCCTGGACTCAAAAGGGCAGCATGCTAGAGCAAGTTCCTCCCAATAGAGAGAACACGTACAAAGTGTGACAGTGCTAGCGCAAGGACACTTTTATGGAAAGCCACATGGATAACAACCAAACAGAGCACAGAGCTAAGCGCACAGCCTGCAAATATACTTGTACAACAGCTAGTTGCTTTGTCCAGAGCAACTGTCTTGTTTCCTGGAATTTTGGATTGAT
Organism: Nothura maculosa; assembly: GCA_032353885.1. Taxonomy (NCBI): domain Eukaryota; kingdom Metazoa; phylum Chordata; class Aves; order Tinamiformes; family Tinamidae; genus Nothura; species Nothura maculosa. The sequence goes on from JAUBOD010000589.1 coordinate 3,177,571, forward strand.
AAGGCAGAACAGAGAGCTAGACCTCATCCTGACAGGTAGTTCTCGGTACCCTCGTAAACCTCAATAACTCCGTAAATAAGGAACAGAAGGTACTGTAGCAAATAACAGAACGGATCCGTAAGACTTTGTACACACGGTGTGATTGGCACAGCCCGAAGAAATGAGTCACATAATTTTATTGTCCTCCTCTTTCTCTGAAAGAAATATTTTTAAAATTCTCACTTTAAAATTCTCAGTTCTCAGTGGAAAAAGTCATTTCTTTTGATAAAGTGTTGTAGACATTGGAGCTCAGAATTCACAAGGCAGCACTAGTGCATATCCTGTACCTTGTCTTGCTGAGCTGAGGTACTCTGTACGTGAACTAAGAATTTGCAGGTTTACATAAGACTCATTGCACTCTTGAGAGAATCAAGAAGAAGCTCTTCTTGGATTAGCCCATGACACTGTCTTCTTTTCACAGTTTTTAATATGTACCACTCACAGAGTTTTGCAGACTGATCAGGGAAGTGTTGCTGATGAGCGCAAATGGACACTGTAGATTTCCACATCGAGATGTTTCTCAATCCCATGCAGCTCATATTTTGCCTAAGTAAAAAGAACTTTGTTCACAGTCTATTAAACTCTGTTCATCTGATATTCCCTCAATTTATGGAACATTACTATTTTTTATCTCTGGCAATCGTCTGAGTGACTCCAAAGAGACTTTGACTTACATTATATGGGCTGGAAAGTGTGATGGTGAAATAAGGGTGGTAATGCATACTGTAAGTATGTCTAGTTTTTTTTTTTTTCTTTCAGCCATAGCGGCAGAATACATGATTAATTCAATTTCCTGCACTCTGACTTGATCAAAATTGAGGAGCTCAGTCCTGTCGTAACAGAGGATGTAATGTATGCCCTGTATCACATCTTCATCTCTGTACATGTAGATCTTCCAAACAAGAATCTTGCCACTTTTTCCCAGAATATATGGAAGTTTCTGGAAAGTCTATTTGGAATATATTTAATGGAAAAGGACATTATAACCAAATGCTGGATGTTTACCCTTCCAAGGTAAGGGTAAACAGCAATTCTCCAAAAATCAAGGTATTTAAGTAGACCAAGATATTAGCATGATGTGATTCTATTTTGAATTTCTTGGGCATCTGGGCTGGCACATTTCTAATACTCAGACACTTGAGAATTTAAAAGCTGTTTCTCATGCTCCTGTATTTGTAAACCCACTCTAAGCTTCAATATCGTGAGCTGCTCGTTAGTGAGCCTGACAGTAAATCAGCGTTTCTACCTTCTGCAATGCAGCAGCCAAACTGTGTTTGAAGTGTATGTGGACGTGCCCAAACAGACTGTCTCATTTCTGATAGCAAGCATGATGCCCAGCGTCAACCAACAACATTAATGGTTAACCAGGCTTCTTGGTGGGCTTTCTGGCATCTGCTGAATTCCTTTAAATTTTCAGGTTTCCTGAAAAGTTACAGATTTGCATATTCTTTTCTGTTTAATTCCAAAGAGAGTCAGTGCACTACTGACTAAACAGAGTGATATCTTTAGTGATAATACAATTAACAACATGTTTAAACATGCATACCACAGTTTCCCAGAATCTCTTTTGACATGTTATTCCCTTGTATCCTAGAGATCCTCTCTACTAAACAAGGTGGAGTCAGAGAATGATGGAAGTACCAATGATCTTTCTGGCATTATCTTGGATGATCATCATATGTTAAAAATTCCCATGCTGCACATTTTTGCTCTAGAAGATTTTCTTGAGAAACCAATGCAAAGTGTTTGCAATATCAGAATCAAAATAAAGGGCAGAAAAAAATTGAGAAAAACAAAGCCTGTCTAACATGTTAGTGGAGATGATGCCATGCTTGGATCTAACAATAGCTGCTTCCATTTATAGCAGGAGCCAAATTAGAACTGAAAAATCAGTTTTCAAGCCAGTTGAGCTACTTGACTTATACTTAGGGTAGTAAGGGCTACTTTGTTCGATTCACTTTGGTGCAAAAAATCTTTGTGCTCTTTTTAACCCAAGCAGTAGGGTTTGTCATAGTGAGGTGAACTGTTTGCTCTCCCTGTTGCCTGTTGCCCTCTCTTGCCCAAGAGAATGCAGGCAGATCGTGGCCTTCCCACTGCTCTTTCAGGCTGCAAGCCAGGATGATCAGTCCGTTCTACTTTTAGCTCCTATTCTTGTTCTAGTTACATTAGCCAGTTTTCGATGCTTTGAGTGAACAATGAATAGGTCCACAGAAATTAGGGACAAAATGCTCACAGTTTTATTTTGTTTTATTTCATTTTTAGAAGAGAGTAAAAATCAAAGGTGTGTCTTTGACCTTCAAAATACGACAGGAATTCCCTTACACGGTTCAGCTTATACAGGTTAGGAAGCAATTGTGTAGCTTAAACTTTGAGACAGTTTAAGGGGTTAGAAAAAAGTAGCAGGGATCACTTAAGTGCTATAAAAATGTTTGCCTTTTAAAAATACCATTTATCTGTTAATTAGCAAGGCCAGTAAAATCTCTTCAAGGCAAAATGAAAGTGTCTTCCTCTTAAAAGTCTAGATGGTCGACTTAGATATAGAAATGCACACAGTAGAATAAGCTAGGATCTAAAATTATCTGAAAGAAATACCATTGGAGAACCTCAAATGTATTTGGACCTGGGAGCCATCACATTAACGCATTTGGTACTCATTCTTAGTTGATCCCCCTTGACATTTTTTCATGTCCCTATCTGTAAACTGAGTGATCATAAAAAAAGCTGTCTTGAGGAGACTCATAGTTCTCAGCCGACAGTTTTCTCCACTTAATAATTTGTCTGTACCCTGGACAACACATTTAAACATCTTTAAGGTGGAGCCAATTTTGTCTTCCTACCCTCTAGGTACCTAGAAGGTTTCATTCATGAAAATGATGCCTTACATAAGTTTGAATAAGGCTGTAACTCTCCTAGTACCTTGCAGTAGGTGTAGCTTGTAAGCTTTAGATCTCCCCTCTATTAAAGGTTAGTGCCCTAATGGTAGGGCTATGAAACAATCTTCTCTCACCCACTCGCTCAGAGAATTGTTACAGTTTAATGAATTAGTCCATATAGAGTGAAATCTCCTCAATTAGACTGATTAAAAGAACGGAGCTGTAGGGTGCTACATCATGGGTGCCTCTTAGGCAATAGCAGATATGGGGTACTTAGGCAGAGGAGGAATTTGAATGTCAAATCCTGCATCCTGGGTGCGTGCTCTAACCTCAGCACTACAGGGTTGAAAGGGAGGCTCCGCTGGCAGGCTTGGCTGCAGCCTGCTCTGCTAGATACATTTCTGAAGGCAGCAATGGGTTTAGGTGCCTCTGGTGTGTGGGTGAGGAGAGGTGACTCTATGGGTCCTGGTGAGGCTGAGTGTGCTTGGAAGCTCACATAGAATTTGTTGGAAAATAAAAACCAACAAAAATGAAGATTTTTGAAAAAAATGGTAGACATTCTGTGAAATTTATGTCTGCAAAATGCTAAAGGATGACAATGTATTTTTTTTTTTAGCCTTTATAGGCAAGTAGAGGCTGTGCATCAAATCTAGCAAGCCAGAATAGAGCAGAAGGAAGGTCAGTAACTATGTCCTGGGAGGGGAAACTCTGCAGAAAGCACCCTGCCAATTCTGAGACCCGGAAAAAAAATCTCTCTTGACTCTCCCATGTCATAGCCACAGCTTTGGAGTCGGTCACAGCTGGTGCCATGAGGTTCACATACCCTTACTGCTGTCATTCTTTGCAGCGTATTTACTCATGCACCTGTGGTTGTTGAGGTCTGCTGCTCAATTTACCTTAGTGATAACCTCCTATAGCAGCAAATCCCACAGCCAGCTCTTTTGTAAAGAAGTATTTTCTTTTAGGGATGACTCTTGGTTGACCTTATTTTGAATATATCTCTTCCAAACATTAAGTGCCTACTAACTTGGCTACTTTCCTACTTGCCTACTTGCAAACTTGCCTACTTCTGGCTGCAACATCTGAGGCCAGGTAAAGGGAAGGGAACAGTATATGGCACATAGAGCTCTATGTCCCCCTCAGCACAGTGCTGTTTGAAGAAGTCAGCTTTGTGTCTCCTGCCTTTAGTCAAGCAAAAAGCCAAGCTTCTGCTGAAACAGGTGAAACATGAAATATGGCCCTTCGGCAGCCCTATAAAAGATATTTGGTTATATTACATTGACAGAACCCTGGAACAGACTGCCCAGGAGTCTCCTTCTCTGGAGATCTTCGAAACCTGCCTGGATGCCACCCTGGGGCCCTGTGCTCTGGGTGTCCCTGCTTGAGCAGAGGGGGTTGGACTAGATGATCTCTAGAGGTTCCTTCCAACCTTAGTCGTTCTGTGTTTAACAGTCCTAACTAGCATCTATTCAAAACGCAAGGATCATCTGATCCAAAGGAACTGATGACATTTGCTTAAGTGTTTGCACCAGTCGGATCCCTCACACTGTGTGACTGCTTCGTCTCTTAGCTCAGACCCATGTTGCAACCTGCAGGAGCTAAAGGAGCCAGCCTGGATGTGACTGACCGCACACAGTGCTCACAAACATTCTCCCTGCTCCCTCTCAAACCATGTGAAGCAGCTGGAAAAGCTGTAACAAAATTCCCAGCTGCACCATCACTCACTCACCCTTGGGTTTAAACAGGAGGTCAGTACTATTCTCAAGTGAGAAACTTTAGATTAGTATATAAACAAATGGGTGAGAAATGGTGCCAAACTTGGAGGGATTAAGGGATTCAGTGAAAGATGAAACTTCAAAAAGTGTTTGAGCCTGTTTCTTAATCCTTGAAACTCAGAGGCACAGAAAAGTAACCTCTTTATTGCAACACACCTGCGCATGCCTTTGCCACTGCCTGCAAGGCGGCACATAGATATTTTAGTTACTGGAAAGGCGGGCATCGCTCAACCGTAAAGATGTACACCGTTCCAGCTAGCTAAATACTTTTCTTTCCTCTGTATTGATATATAAGATGCACAAATTGCCTTGTCTTTACTATGTTTTTCTCCGGATGATAATCTAGCTCTCAAGATGTTTGTGACCTGAGGCACAAGAATTGGAGAAAGGAAACACACGTGATGGCCTTAGCTGGAAAATTTGATCAAGAGAACAGTTTAATCATCCAAGACCCATGTTGTCTTGGAGATAGAGATATGAACGGAGCTTATCGAGCAACCAGAGGAATATCTAGAAAATTATCGCCACCTTCAGTAGTGTAAAATAGAAGAGCAGATTGTTCAGAAATCTTGACTGAAGCCTTTTCAGGGCATATGGACAGGAAAAGAGTAATGGTGCTCTGAGTTCCTATGGGCTGCAAAAGGAGCAGCAAAGTATCAAATAAGATGCCTAGGACCATTGAGGTTTAGCCTTGCTATGTGTTTTGTTAGTGAAATTGAATCATTTAAACTTTTTGCTTCTGTTTATTCTCCTCAAAATAGGAGTAGAGGTATGTCCCGCTGTACAAAGGAGCAGTGTGTGTCCATCAGTATTTGGAAGGATCACTTACATCTGTTTTAGTGTTTTAGCATGTCAAATTCCTCCTTTAAATGACCTTGCAGACTGTCAGCCTGCAGCCAAATTGAACCCAACTCTTAACTAGGTGGCTTCCAGAAAGAAAAGAAAACTTCTCTGCCTGCTGTTTCTCAGGCACTTTGAGCAGAAAAGAAAGCTTAACACTGCCAGGCTGTTGGCTCAAGCTATACTTTTGGCAGTTCAGGAATTAAGCATGAAGGATTAGCAGATAAATGGTACATTGTTGTGTATAAAGAACAATATTTAACCCTTCACACATCCTGAAAAAACAAATGCGTAGGTGCATGACCTGGACAGTGAGGTGACACTGGTTGGGTGGGAGGTGGAGAGAGGCCACTTGCGTTTTCCTTTCTTCGTTACAGATCCACAATTACCATTCAATTTAGGATCCCAGGGGGCTCTCGGTGAAAGAACTGTAAATACTAGGGCAGACGAGTGATGAAGGACTCGCATGCAAGAGTGGGCATGTTGCAAAGTTTTGTGTGTGTTACAGGAAGGATCAGAGGAAGCAATAACATGTGCTGCATTTACATGCTCTGATTTACAATGGGGAGACGGGAAAGCAGCTTTATGGCCAGACTACTACAAACAGGAGAACCTCTTTGAAACATTATCTCTGTGGTGCTGTTCAGGATTTTGCAAAAGCAGCAGTGGATCCAGTTCTTGCTCAGGAGTTAGGCAGTGTGTTTTAACTTTAAACAAATATGTGTTTTAAATGTGACCTTTCTATTTCTTTAAGATTTTTCTGTTGAGAAAAATATTACTTCTTTTTTTATAAGGTATCCTGTGCCTTCATTTGGCCTTTATCCTACAGCAACACGTTATGAATATGTTCTACCCCTTTTTTCCTCATAAAAGCAAAGAATTTTTTATTGCTTAATAAATGATCAGTCTATTTTTATTCTCTATATAAGTTCTTCCCTATCAAAATATCTTTCAGCTTTAAAGTTATGTATTTAAAGACATTGTTTTCCTTACACATATCAATGCGCTCAGTGAAATATTGCAAGTGTTTTCTAGCACATATAGAATGGACACACAGGATTAGGATGGGAAATGAAGATTGATGATCACAGTGTTTTAGCAGAGAGAAGAGTCTCACCCTTTAACCCACTATTTTCCGACCAGTGAAACTCCTCACTAAAAAGGCAGATAAGCATTAAGATGGGACCTGAGGGTGGTGTTTCTCATCAAGGAGGTGAGGAGGAAAGGCAGGGGAGAAGGATTTGTGGAGAAGGGCAGGTGTAGAAGAATAAGAGCTTAGAAATGAAGAGACACAGGAAGGAGTGATGCGAGAGGCATAGCAGGACTCACTAAAAATACTGGGAATCACTGATCCAATCTATTTTGCTCTGAGATAGAATCAACATCTATGTAATGTCTGACAATTTTTTATCCAAGCTTTTCTTAAAAACTACCAGTGGAGAAGGTCCCTCAGCTTCCTTATAGAGCTAGTCCATAACCATACTATTTCAGACAGCATGGATTTAGTCTGGAAAGTGGCCAGAATACCAAGAACACCCTGACTCTTGTAAAAAGTGTCACTTGAACTTTAACTATAACAAATGACACACATTTTTCATTCACATAAAAAATGAGAGCAGCACAACGTTGTCTGCTGTCATATCCTGGCACTGGGACAGGTCTGTTCCACCGGCTGGGTCAATCCCTGCCAACAGCAATCAGACTTTTGGCGGACTCATATCCAATTAGTCATCAAATTTGACCTGATCTTGTTTAAGAGATCTGAATGGATCACAGTGCAAGGCTATGTGACTACAGCTCTGCAAAAACTTAATGGAAGATAGATTAAAAGCCAGGATAGGATAGATTGTCCTTGCTAAGAGGAAAGTTAAATACCATCATCGTAATCACTCTTGAGGATTAAGCTACAGCAATTTAAGGCTACATTTCTCATAATTTAAGGCTACATTTCTGATGCATGAGAACACTGAGTTGGAGGTTTAATATGCTTTAATGTGTGCACATTAACTTCATGCACTAAACTGATTCACCTCAGCTTTCCTGGATAGAAAATGGCAATAAAAGGTCAGCCAGGAAGCCAGGGAGCTGAACTGGGAGCTAACAAATCTTATGTGAGTGTCTGTACCCATTGCTTTGTTATTGTTCTTGGGTGGACCTCAGTTGCGAGTATAACATGGTATACATCTTATGTTACTGCTCTTATGGGTTTTCCATTTTGTCTGTTCAAAGAGCTCTCCCAAACCAATTTTTAGTGCAGATGCTTGGAAGGCACGTCCTTACTTCACATCCAAGTTCCATTAACAACGCTGAAATACTGTTGGGTCTTAACATGCTCAAGTTGTACCAAGGCCAAGTCAGATAGCAATCAGTTGTCACGCGTTGAGAACACTTGCTTGTAATCTGTCTCTGTACATTGCTGTGAGGGAAGAGCTGCAGGTGAGGTTCTCTGGGAGGACAGGCGCAGGGAGGAGCAGGGAATTGCTCTTCTTCTAATGTGCTAAATACCTTGTCTGTGTTCACCTTTCCTGCTGGGTTTATGCTGTCCTTTTCAAAGATTCAGGTTTTCTTTTGGGACATCTCAGAGTCTGCGTTATAACAACATTAGGCTTTTTAAAGGTTAGACAGCTTGAGGATACCATCGTTATCAGGCAGTGCTTTGGCAATGACTAAAAATGCAAGATTTACAACCATAGTGACCACTCATCCGTAATAGGTCCATCCGTAATAGTCCATATTATACTTTGTGCTATTTATTTCTTTCATGTAACCCTGTGAACTTTTATCTTTTGGGAAGAATCTCCAGCATATTATGGATTTTTAGCAGGCCATTTGGTTTTAAGACCAAATTTCAGATAATTTATTTTTATATATACTTCTTATCTGGAAGAAGTCTTCTGTTTAAGCTGACTTCAGTCCTTGTTCATTTAGACTGCCAATGAAGTAAATTTTAGAGTTTGATTTCCTTTAAGATAAATCAGATCTCTTAAAATATGTGCATGGTTAAGTGGATTAAGAGTGGATAAAGTAGGATATAAATGAATGATCTATCATTGCAATATTGTTTCTAAAGTGGAAATAATAACCTTCTAGGTACCGCAATTTTTAGAGGAGAATATCTTGCAAATTAGCAGGAATCAAGTTTGAAGACTATAATCTGCTCACGTGAATTAAATAAATCCAATCTAGTTCACTTACAGGACAAGAATAAAATATGGACAACACTTAACAATGACAAAACTTTCTGCTCATTCAAACTGTTTTTATGTGTTACAGAATTCTGGAAGCTGCTGGATGTTTCTCCAAGTTTGAATATGTCTATCTGCAAAGTATGTATTGGCTTGTAAGTGCACCTTGTATCACTCAGTTACATTTGGCATCAGTCAGCTGCATGCAACAGGCTTACATGAGGCAGATAGGTTGGTTTTGCAACCATCCCACTTATTAGCTCACTAAGGTAAAAAGCAAAACAAAATAGAAGAATAACAACACAATTAAGGAAGAAATTATATGTCTGGAATCCACAGTGCTGTGTCGAAGAGCAAGATGAGTACATAAATATATCTCAGTGTGAAATTTTATCTTCGTTTTAACATCATTTTAATATTGGGTGGCAGTTGCTAGTTGTCCTGTGGAATAGGTGCTCAGAGCAGCTGAGCTCCCCTTCTGCCTGTGGGAAGAAGCAATCTTGCAAAGACAGTGGTACTGGTCCCTGGCAAGTGGCATGGGCTGCTTTGTCCCCATAATATCATTGATGTATGCATTTTACAGCAAAATATCCTTTCTCTTACACTCTTTTTCTTTTCTTTTTTCTTTTTTTTTTTTTTGGCCAAGAAAACTAATTGGTCCACTTCCAGTCAGTGCTTAAATAGAATAGATTCTCCAAGAGTGATTCAAGTTCCTATTGCTATTAGCAATGAGTCCAGGCCTGAGATGAGTAGCCCTCCTGGAAATGCTTGTGGAATATGTAGTTACTGCTTGGTGGACATAGTGGAGGCTACGCAAGCAGTTTGGGGGCCTTGTATGCTGCCTTCCCAAGCAGGCAGGAGCTGTTAGTGTGGAATGCAGCTCATGAGCTAAATCATCCCATAGCTCCTCGCTGAGAGGCAAGATCCAAGTCCCTAGGCAGAGGTCAGGAGATTTGTTTAGATACCAGCTTTTTCTGATAAGAACTCACATGGTATAAACTGGTGAGGAATCTGCCAGTACGGCATTTTTTTCCACCAGAAAATTCCCTCTTGTCAAAAATTGAAATATTTTGTGGGAATACATTGACTTCTTGTTTGAACCAGACAAGGATTCGGAATTCTACCAGACTTATGTGGGCAATACTTGAAGTTACTTGCCCATAGCAGGATAGATATTGAGTTCTCACAGCAAATGAAGTCTTGACCTGGGTTGACACCTGCTTTAAGAGACTGCTCCATTCTTTGGACTGTGATTTACATCCAACCAGATGAAACCAGGCAGTTTGAATACGCGAGTATGAAGGTATATGTGAGTATAAAAGAAGCATTTCTGAAATGAATCAGAGATCTGATTTTAAAATGCAGGTGCCTGTTTTTCAGAACTGTAGACGCACACACACATGCACACAAGCAAAATTGATACTTGCTTCCTTGTGCAATTGCTGGGGTTGTGTAAGTGGTTCCCAGTATGATAAACAGCAAAGGCGAGACAGTGAGATAGATAGCACGGCCAAACAGGTATTTATTTGTCTCATGGTTGTTGATATACTTTTGGTGACTCTGCTTACAAATAGATGTGATAGAGGTGGTCTCTTATATACAGTTTTGATTATTCTTAATATTTAACAGTGAATACAACAGTGAATAGCACAGTCATCATTCTATTTTAGACAAGTATTACAAACTCTATATTTAACTATATATTGTCTGTGTAACACTCCATTACTGCCTCAGAAGAAGCATCAACACTCTCCCTGCAACTGCTATGCAAGGGCTATATCATCCATTACTGTTACCTGTTCTCTCCCTGATATCTTTTACTTACCTTAGCAAGGTTAAAGAAAAAAGCACCTTGGAAGAGACTGCTTTACATATATGTGACTGTCTCCCACTAAAGTACCTAACATGGTCCTTAACTCTGTAGATGCTCCATTAGTGCAATACAACTGAATGCTATTATGCATGAGGAAAAGAACCTATGTGACCTCCTTTGAGGAAATAACTGAAAAATTCTAATATAATTAGAATCTCAAAGCTGCTGATTTTGCTTTCTGTTCTTGTGTTCTTTGTGTTCATGTGTCTCCTGGACCTTCCTTGCTGTAGAAGCATGACAGTTTATTTGCAGACCCAATACCAAACAAGTACATTACTAGATATTTTCTGATTTCTGAATGTAGAATCATTGAGATTGACTTTATACTTGAATCACAGGTCATCATCTTGTCACTTAATTCCACTGAATGCTGTGCTTACTTCTTCCTTAATTCTGAAGAATTAATTGTGTATGAAATAGGCTTGAATGCCTATGAAGAGCACGCAGATATCAAGTCTGCCAGCCATGCAATGGGAGTGAGACACTTCAGTAACTGTTCATTCTCTATAAGACTGTGACTGGAAAAAAATCATTGCTTTAAATTTTGGCTTGTGTTCCACCAGATGGTGCTCTTTCTCTTGTCCTGAAGTTGTTTAATTCCTGTCCATTAATACCTACCCCGATCTATTGACCCTGTGCCTCTTCCTTTATCTCTTCCTGCAGCACAGTGGGATGCTCTGCAGCTGGTGACTGCTCTTGGCTGCCTTGGTTTACCAGGTCTCACCTGCAACTGTGCATGACTGGCCTACAGGGTGTTTGGAAGTTCTTCAAAACCTTAAGCTTCATTGGGAAACTGCGATATTGCAAATGAAGCTGCTTGTGTTGCACCACTATGTTCCAGTGTTTTGTTGCCACCATACATATTCACCATTACGGCACCGTCTGAGACAAGTGAACCAAGAAAGAAGGCCTCCTCGGTGCATTTCCACACACCAAACTGAACACGACTGTTAGCGATTGTAATGTATTAATCACGGGATTATGACCTGTGAAGGAATGCATTACCTCTGTGGAAACTGCATATTGATTTCTCCAGACTGGGTCTGTATCACTGTAAACAAGCAGATGACTTGCCAAGTTAAAAGAAACGACTGAGTCAAGTGGGAAACACGTCTGATTTTACACCACCAACTTCCTGTGAATTCTGGAGTGCCTCCTGTGTTCTCCTTGCTGCTGGGCTACCACAGTGTCCTCTCCTGCCGAGGGCAGGCGTTGAGCTCCCCATGGCCAGAGCCAGGCCACCTGGGCTCATCCAGAGCAGCTCACCACTGCTGCTCTCCTGGCTCCCACTGCTATCTAGTGCCAGAAAGACAGATGGGGAAGGAGATAAGAAAGACATTACTATTACTACACCATAAAATCTAACACATTGTCCAATGATCCTGTGACACGATCACTGTCAGACATTTTAGGCGTATGGAGTGACACTGCTGATGATCCACAAAGGACATTCCAGAAAGCTAACAAGCTCCTGATGCTCCAGAGATGCTGCTGGCTTAATATCACCAAGGAACCAGCAGCCACCTGCTTCAGCAGCTCATGGTCTGTTTCACCTCACTAGAGCCCTCATCCAATCCTCTTCCAGTAATCTGGCTCCTAAGAAAATTCATGAATCTAAGCATATATTTTGCTATAAGGTTTTTCCTCTCTTCTTCCTTCCCCATGTGGTAGCCTACTCCTACCTTCCACCCTCTGCACTGATATGCTACTGGTGGTGCTAAGGAGATGCACCTGCAAACAGCTCCATGATTGTCTCAGTGGGTGGGTTCAAACATCTGATAAAAAGAGATGGTTCAGGAGGAGGTGCTACTTTTTAATAGAGTTTATGGGGTTTACTTGGCTGGTATGGCAAGGCTGGCAAGGTGGTAAGTTGTCGTAGCTACAGAGTTTTATTTATTTTTTCTATGTTTTACGAGAGTGAGAATTATGACTCCCTTTTTCACCCTTTCATATGGTAGGTGCTTGCCCAATGTGTGTGATGATGAGTCAGTGTTGAATGGGAATGCCTGGGCTTTATCTTGCAGTGTGTTTTGGGGGGCTGCATAGCAAAATTTTAAAAGGGGGAGAAAAAAGGCTTAATGAAAATCTCTTTGGTAAGACCAAAGGTTTTTAAGACTATTGAGTTCTATTTCTACTTTTTAGGACTGGCAATTCATGCAATTCCTTTTGTCCATGTTTCAAACACTATCTGAAAAAAATTAGGATATTATAAATCTTGAACTTTATTTTATTACTTTTTCTTTTGATCTTCCAATGTTTCTTCAATTTTCAGATTTTTAACTTTTACTAGTTTTAATTATAACTTCAATTTTTTGGTTTTTTTTTTAAGATTTCTTTCTCCTTACTTATTTGCCATATGAATAATTATTTTGGTTATAGCTCTCTCTACTGTTTACTTTTCTCACTGATGAGCATTTGAGTCCCATGAATAACTCTTTCACAGGTTGTCTATGTACAGGAAAGATGGCCAATTGCACTGAGCTATCTGGAATTTTTGTTTCTGATGGTTTTGCTTGGTGGTGCATTAGATCATATTATTAACTTGTAAGTCTGGGTTTCTTCAGGTTTCTTCAAATGCATAAATACTGTAATACTTACGGAGGTATAACTGAAGTAAAAAAGGAGCAAAAATATACCCCCACTGCCATGTTTGTGGTGCAAAAGGCATTGGACATGTTTATGCCAAATCCTTCAAGAGTTAGTGACAGATAGGTCAAGATCTGCTTGTTAGTATGGATTAGAAAGATAACTTGAGCTATCAAAACCTAAAAATAGTTGTAGTGATTATTACAAAACCATATGTACATAGAAATATGTATGTACATATAGCCAAATTTGATACTTGTTTGGGGAGCAGGCAGAGAACAAAGAAACGTAAAGTTCAATTTTATCTTTTTTATACCATTTGCCAAATTTTAGAACCAAATTGTAAGAGTAGGCTCTCTACCTCCTTTAAATTTAGGATGTATGTCTAGGAGAGGGAAAATTTTTGAAAGTATTTAAGCTCAAATCTGGTCCATTAGCTAGAAGAAAACCCTTCAGAATACTTGTGGCTAAATAAATTTCCTTTTTTTTTCTTTTTTTTTTTCTTTTTTTTCCCTCCATTCAAAGCTACCTGGATGTATTACCTTGCTGGAAATGATTTTTGGGAGGTGGCCCAACATTACCCTAGAATGGGAAAAGTGACTTGGAAACAGTCATAATTCTGATGAGCACGAGAAGGCAGAGGTGCAGCAATTGCTTGTTCATGATGCAAAAAATGTAAAATGCTTATACAGTAGAAGTTCAGGGAAATTAGTTCTGCAAAGAGTGCTTTTATCTCAGCAAGGGAGGTAAGCAGTTTCATACTGCTCTTTCCTTCCATGGACACTTCAATTACAGTTGGGTACAGGTAAGCTTGCATTCCACATGATAGCAGACTATTATAGTCCTTTCTATTAGGACCAAAGGAAGGGATAGCTCTTTTGTTACTGAGGTCAAACATTGACAGGCAGGAGTAGCCTTTGTGGGGTCCTGCTCGAGATCCTATGTCTTTCTGTATCCTTAGCTGGGAGGAGAGGAAGAACATCTCTCTTGTGCCTGATGTTGTATGTTTGGACTTTGGAGTTTTAGCAACAGCACCAGTGATGCCAATGGAACAACTTACCAAGAGAAACTACTTTTGCTGATTCCTAGAATTGCATAATACATTGAAGATATTCTTCGTCTGACCAGTAGGTTGGCTTAATACCTTAGTTTTATCTTGCTGCTGTATGCAGTCAACAACAAAAGCTACTGCTTGGGTGAGGTGGAGCAGGACCCTCTGAGGAAGGACTCGGTCTGCTAAGAGTGTTTGGGCTTTGGGCTTTGCCCGAGTTTCCTGGAGGCTGCTTCGACTTGGATATTGAGACTGAGATGACAAAACAAGAATGTAGTTTGCAGATGGCCTCCAGCTGTGGCAGTTCACATGGGCACTGCCCTGGGATGAAGCTATTCAGGACAGTATTGTTTGCTGGGCTAATGATATCTCCAGTCCTTGGAGATGATGGCCCATGTCTTCTGACTTTGCCCTCTGCACTTGGGTTACAGAGGCAGGGTGTTTTCAGGCTCTCCTCTTAACACAAACATTATGGTAAATGCCCTGTTGTTACAAAAAAAAAAAGGACATCATATCCAGGCCAGGTTCTCAGCCTTCACTGAAATCCTCAGGAAAGATATTCAAGGGTGGAGCAGGGAGTCAGAAGCACTTGGCAGCACCAGGACTGGCAATGACACTGCCCCTCGGCATCCACTTAGCCATCATAGCAGCTGTGGCTGATGCTCTTTTCCATAGGCCTGTGAGCATTTCCTGGGGAAACGTATCAGTTGAAGTTCTCTCTCATTCCTTTCTTCTCTCTAGGGCATAAGAAGAGCCAACAAAACTGTACTGTATAGGTACTGAATATTAGCAAAGCAATGATGAGTTTCTCTGTGTGGCTTTCTCAAGGGAACTTGGAAGAGTGATTCAAAGAGCTTTGGGAATGTGTGTTTTAATAACATCCCTGGACTGTACTTGCAGGTCTTTGCATTTGGATTGACACTTTGTTTGCTATAGTGTTTGTGAAATAGCGACAAGCCGTAAACATCCATCCAGCTGCACCTCTGCAGTGACGTGCTCTGACACGCAGGACTACTTTCAGTGGAAGTGCTCCTGCTGCCCTCCTGGGAGATCTTTGTGGGTTCTCAAGTCATCCAGTTAAGGAGAAAAACAACAATAGCATGTTACTGAGGTCACAGGATGAATAAGACATGAATAGCTGTGCTGGAAACAAAAGCTTTGAATACTTGGTGAGAAATGTGGGGGTTGATAAAAGTTTGCAGAGTAGTTCAAAATAATGAAACACCTGGAAAAATGTTAGTGTGTGGATAATTTCCACACAAAAAAGAGGCAGGCCTCACTGAATAAACTGTTCCATGTAGGAAGTCGCACATATTTTTGTCTAAGCTATGAATCATAGGGTTATTCTCTTGAAGGTAAATCTTTAAGCAAGAAATTTAGAGGGGAGAGAAAATCAATGTCAGGTTTACCCTATGTCCCAGAGTGGTGAATAATTCCTTTGTGTTGCTGTAGCAACTGACGGCTCAATCCCCTAAGCTTAAACTTCTCACTAGCAGTGTTAGATGTTCGGAGTAGATCATAAATAAAATTGATTTTTATCTCCTTTGCATCAGAAATCTTGCCGACAGATAAAATACTTTTATTTTCTATGCCCTTTAAAAGAGGGCATATACTAACATGCCCACAAAATAACATGCCCATTTGTGACAGGGCTTTCTTCCATATCATGTCTTAATGTTGATTCATAGCTTCCTTATGAATTGCCTGGATTTTATCTGAAAGTTTCAGTCAGATGTATATTTATTAGTTTGTCTCAAATACAGATCAGAAATATTTATAGACTTATTCTGCTAGTATTTATATGAATTGATATTATACTGTTTTACAAGTCTGAACCAGAAACATAGATAGCATAACTTGTTCTTGAAAAAAAAAAAAAAAAAAAAAAAAAAAAAAAGTTGATCTGTTTGTTCTAAAGCAATTTTTAAGTTTTTTCTTAGCTAATGGATTTCACTTGCATTTCACATTGATCCTTGGTCACTCTTTTCCCTTTTCTTCCACAAATTATAAGATTTGTCACCTGTCAGGAAATCTGCTAGGGAAGAGCAGTGTTAGCAGCAGCAATCAGCTGAAGGGATGAATGCTCTCATTACACAAAATTGCGTGCTTAGCAATTAAAATATTTTAAAATAACATTGTAGTTGTTTCTATGCTTTATGTACAGTATTAAAAATAAAATCATCTACCACAGGTAATTTAGGAAAGCAGCTAATAATGAGTTCATTATTGCATAGCAAGCCCGTGTTGCAGTTGTGGTTATAGGCCTAGCCAAAGTCTTTGATCTTCTGGTTCATTAATGTATAAATGAAAAGACTATGGCTTTCATCTCGCATCCATTGGCTAATTATCTCAGTAACTGGTCTCACTCAGATCTCAGTTCTTATTCAAGGACTAACCCTTTCATTTTCCATCCTCTATGCAGTGAGTGAGTCATCACTGTCATGATTTACTGTCCCTTGTTATGCGAGATTTGTTATTTACCCAGTAGCATCCAAGGGGTTCATCTATCCATAAAATCTTCTTTTGAAACAATTTGAAAATTAGCAGGTGATGTAGCTATTTGCAATGACATCTTTTGGTATTAAGTAAAAAAAGCTGTTTCTAAATAGCAAGATGCATTGCCTAATGTTCAGCCAGCCACAGGGCTGAACTGAACAATATCATGGTGTTACTGTACTCATGGACTTCTTTCTCGGGTCCTAAACTCTATCAGGATATGAAATCCATGACTGAATCTGAGTTTTGGAAAAAAAAAATTGATATTGAATTTTCAGATCTATTAGTCTCAGTATTAGAATGTGCATTGTCAAAAGTCCAGGACAAATCTTCCTCTTGAAAAACTGTATCAAGTCAAAACATCCTATCAGCTCTGAGGTCTCTTTGCAAGAGCTTTAATTTACTTCCAAATGTTTCAAGCTGCCATTACTCTTCAGATAAATTTCGATCGACATGATGTATACAGTATGCACATTCATATTATATGTATACACCTGTAAATGCTTGTCCAATCTTTCAGTTATAACTTTTTTGTAAGTCTATACATAGATCATGATTTTCACCTTGCACTTCAATAAAGTTTCATAATTATCAAATGGTGCATAATAAATGATTGCCTCTATTTATATAATTTTCATTATTTTCATAATATTAAAAATCATGTGAATTAGGTAATTACAAATAAGAAAACTAAGCTCCTGACTAAACTTGCAACCCAAGTATCTTAGGCTTCTTATTTCTGTTTCTATTTCTGTAAGCAAAACATATTTCTTGAAGAATTTCATTTAAAAATAGTTTGGAAAATCCACAATTACTAATAATACCTCTTAGGCTCATATCTTATGTGTTAAGATGATGAATGTTTGGAAAAGTAAGACTGCAAGACAGGTTTGGACACACAGTTGAGTAGTCTTTCAAAAGAAACTGCAAGTGGGAACACTTAACTCAGATGAGTTTCAGGGGATAAGGTAGGTGCAATAGATGCACCTGACTGGTCAAGCAACTGATTTAGATGGACAAACAAGGTCCTAAAGCCTATAGGAATCTGGTCTGACCTCTTAGTTGGCCTTGGTTTGAGCAGGAGGTTGGACTCCAGAACTCTGGAGGGCTGAATTATCCTATGATCCTATGAAAGATACACCCAAACTTAGGATGATGGAAAGAAATATGGAAAGTTACTGTACCCTTTCTGGATCACAGACATTAAGAGGAATGGCTGTGGGAGCTGCACTTATTTTGTCTGGAGAAGACGAGGCTCAGGGGTGACCTCATTGCTCTGCATAACTTCCTGAGAGGAGGCTGTAGTAAGGCAGGGATAGATCTCTTCTCCAAAATGCCTACTGAAAACAGGACAAGAGGAAATGGCTTCAAGTTGTGCTAGGGGAGGTTCAGATTAGACATTAGGAAAAACTTCTACATGGAATGAGTGACAAAACATTGGAACAGGCCGCCCAAGGAAGCGGTGGAGTCACCATCCCTGGCAATGTTCAATAAATGTGTAGATGAGGCACATGGGGTCATGGTTTAATGGACGTGATGTTGAAGGTCTTATGGTTGGACTCAACTGTCTTAGATTCATTAGGACTGGAAAAGACTTTTATGACTCCTCTAAAGTCTGTAAGAAAAAAACTCAATGTTTTGTTTTATATTTTAATGTATAGGAAAAAAAAGTTTTGTTAGCTCTGGGCATATTAACACAAATTCCTCTGCTAGCTGTTTTGTGTACCAGGGATATTTGTTGTGCACTTTCTGTCCATGTTCAGTATGTCAGAGTTCTTGGAGGTCAGCATGTGTGCAAGTAACCGTTTTGATTAGATCATCATGACCAATAATGAAATTATGTAGTTACTAATAACAGAATAGCCAATTTGAATATCTTAATGCAATGTCTTAACACAGAAACTGCTGTAAAGACTGTGTCTGTCCTTTATTCTAGATGTGGCTGCTCCTTAGATGCTTCTTTCAGGTGTGCTCTGGGGAGGCATTTCTGCAATGTGTGTGGGTGCATGGTGAGGCCACCAGCCTGCTTAATCAGCGACTTGTCTTACTCTTTTTGGTGGGATCAACTCCTGCTAATAGGGTGGTTCCAGCAGGCATCGCTACCCATTAATAGGGCCTGGTACGTAAATAGCATTATTTCCAGACAGTATAAGCTTGTAGTGTTCCCCTGTGGAAACTGCATGCAAGTAAGATTGGCCATAGGGCGTGAGACCAGTGATGGCATTTCAGGAAGATTAGAACTGCAGCTATGAGGCTTTCACTGGCTCACAAGAAGAGGGAGCAGCTGGAGGAGAGACTCATTCCTTTGAAATTCAGGGCTGTGTTGCTGTGGGTCACTGAGTCTAGTTTGCAAGCCACAGAATGAGAATGAGTCCTACTAAAGTCACTCTGATTTTTTTTCATTCTTTCCTCCCACAGATTCACCATGCCAGCTGCTAAGAGCCATTTCAGAACAGGCATGGGAGAAACCTGGGAGAAGGCTTTTCTTTTAAAATAAGTAATTAATTCTGAGTAATGTGATGTTGCATAGTAACCCTGTACAGAGATGATGAAGTGCCAGCTTCATGCCAGTGCCTCACCGCAGTAGCTGGAATTCTGTTCACATGGTTGCTTTCCAGGATTTAACAACCTGGTTGGTAAAAGGCAAATGTAGCTCTTCAGTGCTTGCTGATCATAAATATGCACCGCTGAACAGAATTGGACCCTTTTGCTGACAAAAAGCATGTGCTTGTACCTTCAGCTGGGATCATTCCTTATTTCATAATAATCTGTGAAATGTCAGGACTGGCAAAACAAAATCTCTGCAGAGAAAAATGTTTTTGACTACTGTATAGCTATAAGACATAGGCAGCCCAGCTCAGATGAATGCAATACAATGCTAAGGATAAATCCTAGACTATTTGGTCTCTCAACTTTAATAGGCACAATTAACACTAGTATATTAGCCTTGTATATGCAAGACCTTCCTCTATTTGAGCAATACTTTAGAGTCTTCACTGCAAGATACATGACTTGAAAACTGACGTCCTAAAAGGCAAAATGCCTTTATCTTTCTAACAGTCTGTTTCAAGATCTATCTCACCAGTAGAATAGTCTAGATGATATGACCAGGTGGAAACAGAGGCTGAGACACACAAACTTCCCAAAGACTGCAGCAGAGCCCCAAAGAATAACTCACACCTCTCTAGTATCATATGTGTCTTGCTCAGAAACTCATAGTTCAGAAGAGGCAAGTTTTGTAATGGTAACCAGCAGAGGTTGTGAGGCCAGTGCAAAACATTAACTTAGTCTACTCTCCCTCTCCAACAGAAAAATACTTGCCCTGGTCATGTATGCATTGAACATGCACAATCTCTAACAGATAATGTAGTGGTATGTCCAACTAATGGAGGTGAAAGAAATTCTTGGGGCATATAAGGATAGAGCTGAAAGTTGAGTATTTCCTTTTAACTTCTAGTAAAGTTGAAGTATTGTAAGGAAAGGGTGCATTGTTTCAATTTTGTTATACAAACAAATAAAAGTGCTTGCAGTTCCATGGAATTTTAACAGAGTTAATCATAAACTTGATATTTGCATCTCATCGGTACTGAGCATTGTGTAGATATTAGAGTTGGGATTAAACTGGTTTAGAAAGGTTTGCCTGCTCTAGCTGTATTCAAGGGTTAACCCTCACTCCCCCACTCAGAGGTTCGCGAAGGAAATCATCTCATACTTACAAAGATGGAGGATAAGTCTATGAAGTGCTCATTCTTCATGCTGTCTTGCTGGTAGCTGCTTACTTTGGAAGGTGCCCAAAAGATCTGTGCTGGCAGAATTCCTAAAACTAACTTGCACATGAAGGGTTGGGTTTTTAATGTCCTTTGTAACCATGCACTTCTTAGACCCCTTCATTCATTTCTGTGAAACTATTCCAGCTCTGCCTTGCAGCAGATGCATCCATTTCCTGGCTCAAAATGCTAAAATCTTGGAGGCCTCTCTGATGGTGCTTCCCAACTACACAAACATACCTAGTTGAATGCACTCAGCTCACATTTATGCGTGAAGACAGACAAATGCAATGAGTTTCTTTATCCTCTCTAATTCAGTCATGAAATGCTCTCCTTGCCTGCAGATGTGTGTGAAAATGCACTTGGAATGAATCTTACTTTCAATGTTAGAGCGAGAAATTCTCAGTGAAGGACTTGGTCGCTTACATGTTTGAGCTTCCACAGGTGTCTTGACTGTATTACTAGTCAGACAATTCAGGAGAGTAGTGCTATAAACTCCTTAAAACTAATCAAACCCATCACTAGCGGTCTGACCATGCACCTCCATCCGAGTACTGCATAGACTCGGTGAGAAACTGTGCTGGGCTATTTGGTCCTTGGGACCAAATTTTTGCTCTGATTTTGCTCTAAATTTGGACATTAGTGTTTGTATCCAAGAAAGTCTTTGACTCCTTTTTTTTTTTTTTTTTTTGCCATATCACAATTATTACAAGGGAGACTTCATTAAAAAGTAGTTGATTACAGTGTGAAAATTTCACATAATTGCCCCTTTATTCTACCTCATTTCTACTTTATAGGCCCTTTTGCTATTTTTTAATATAACTGATGTTTGGGTAGAGCGTTGTCTTTACTTTTTAGTTGTCTTTTTTTGCTGTTTTTCCAGAGTATAAAAGAAAATGCATAAGCTTCTTGCAGGCCTTTATCAGAGATTATCTCAAATCATATAATCTCCTCTGAACAGACTTTGAAAATATTGAGACAGTTGAGATTCCCTGAGATTTACCAAGAGCCCAGTAAGCTTCTAGGGAATCCAACATCCTTAAGTTAGCAGAAGCTTCATTTGTTAAGAACCAAGCTTGTAATCAGAATTCTGTAGCTGGATTGTATTTGCTCCTTAGTAGGTTTCCTAAAAAATTGTTTGCCATATATAAGATTCCATTCTGAAGTACAGTGATCCAGAGTCCTTGGTGGGACCAAGGTGCAGAAATCAACTTAAACATTTGTCCATCTTCCTGGGCAAGTAAACCAAGAGTGCATATCCCTATCTTGGTAGCTCAATAGCAACATGTTGCAACACCTGGAGTTGTGCTCTGAATGCTGTCTCTATGAAATTAGTGCCACCTGAGGACTAAGCAGGTATCTGTTAGTGATCCTAGCATAGAAATTCTTCTATACTCACTAGATCTGGTGAGAAGTGGAACACTCAGCAATGGATGTGCCTCTTCTGGTCCTGTGGTTTTACCATATCCTGGGTTATGTATGGAGCAAGAATATTATTTGAGCCCTGGTAAAAATTTATCTTGTCTTATTTGCTTTTTTCTGTTTATCTTTGTACATTACTTTGTGCTTACATTCAATGGTATTTTTTTCTTAAAATCAAAATTTTGATTTGTAATAAATTCCTGGTATAATAACAGTATTTTCTAAGAAATTTTAATGATGAGATTAAAAAAGACCTATTAGGTCATTTTGTCCTGCTCCTTCAATCCAAGATTGTTTTTTTACCATGTAGTATTGCGTAGTTAGGGAGCTTTTTCTCTGAACGATCATTCTACAATCGTTATAGCCCATATTAAACACTATATGGGTTTTAATGGTGCAACAGTCATTCAATATTTCCTCATCCCCTTTGAAGAATACAGCCTTCTACACCTATTTACAATATTTCTTAGAAAAGTAAACACTGAAAACAAGGAAACTCTTCATATGAATAAGTAGAGAAAGGCTTGACTCTCTTCTGACTCCTGAACAGGCAATATACAACTAAATGCACAAATGCTGTTGAATTCTCAAAATGCATCAGCCCATATGCATGGGGAACTTTGGCCCTTAGATCTTTACAAATAGCTTTTTTTTCAGGAATGGATCCTATTTTCCACTCTTTCCACACCCTCCCCTCCCTTTTCTTTCTCTCTGAGAAGCAAGGCAAAACTACTGCAGCACTGTACTTGATGGTCTGCTCAGCTCTGCATACCTTCCTCTTTGCCACAGACATCATTTAGCAATTTTAATGCCTCTCTGCCCATTTCTCATACCAGTTCACTCCCACCAGGGTGAGCAACAATGGGAGCTCTGGCACAAAGGAGTGGCTGGATGCCACCGCACTGTTGCATTGACTTGGCCTGACCTGCACGCAGAGAAGACCGAAACAAACACATAATTAATAATAAGCCTATATTCTCTCTAGAATTTGCATTTTTCCTTCAATGCTTGTGTAAGCTATTCATATTTGCTTGGTTTGTTCATTTTAGCTCTTTGTTGCCCTTATCTTTTTCCGTGGAAAACCTAGCTTGTTATTTACACTATTGTTTGGTTTCTACTCTATCTCCATTCTGTTTCCAATTTCATGTTTTTATGGTTTTAATTCTGTGGTCTTTTGGTAGGGCACGGATGGCTTTGCAGTGAACTTTTTGCATTTTTTTTCTGCAGGTACTTAAAATAACACATTCACATCGGGTTCTGCCTTGTCTTTACCTTTGGACTGAAAATGATAAGAGAAACAGCTGTGTGGTTTCCAAGCAAATGCCCATCTCTTGAGCCGCAATAGGCAGAAAGGAAACAAAAGGTTTGAGACTGGACATCTTCCACACCGATGGAAAGCAAAAATGATGCCTTAGTGTTACCTCTTGGCAGCTTTTGACTTTGCTGATGGAAGGATTTGAGGAGGATCATTTCTATCATTTTGTTCATCAGTGCTCTTGTCCAGGCATACCTAGATTTGGTAGGAGAAAATAGTTTGCAGGATTTCTGTTCCTGTTCATCAGAGCATATGAAACGTGACAAATGGGTAGGCTCTCAGGAGCTGAACTCACCTGGTTCCAGTTCACTGGCTCCAGCTTGCAGCAGGATAGGATCTAGCTGACAACTGTGTGGCCATGTGAGGAACGTGAAGAAATATTAACATGTCTAGTTATATAGACTTAGAAATCAAATATATTTATACATCTAGAGTCAGATGCAAAGCTGATACTCTGTTGAAAGATCGCTTGTTTATGCTAATTTAAAGTTTTGTCACATGGTAACCATCAGAGTTGTGCTGGATTTCTGCTTTAGTTTACATATATTTGGAACACCCCAAAATAGGCCACTATTTGTACAAACTAAAAAAAAAAAGAAATTAAATCTATTTTTCCTCCTTTTCTAGGAGAAAGGAAATCTGCTTTACAGAGCTGCCAAGTACTAAGACCTAACATGGAGGAGATGGTAGCTATGCTTTGAATACTTTACATAACTATTGAATACTAAGTGCTGTAAATACATGGTTCTTAGGCATCTCAGAATGGATACCTAGGATTATTAAACACCTTCACCTTGATCATTTTAGGATTCCTCATGTAAAATAGGGGTAATAAATTATTACCTTCTCAATTCACTAGGGTAGCATAAAGATAAATAAATGTTTTTGTGCTAATACTGTAATATTAGTGCTAATGCATTAATATAATGCAACACACTAATATACATACATTAAATGTCTATTTACATTATAAATAAATGTGTTGCTATAATACCTCAAATACCATGTGGATGAGCACTTTAAGAGAGCTCATGAGGAAATGGATACAAGTTTTCAGTGCAGCAAATACTGCTCAGGGCCACTCCCTGAGTGCATAATATTAGCTGCCTTTTCTTTGAATAGGTATCATCTTTTCTCTGTCTTAAATATAGCACTTGCTATCTAGACATGACGTTAATACTGTTCTATTTTTGTTTCTTTTGTATGGGTTTGAGATTTTTAGATAAGCAAAGATAAATGTTTCACCCTGGATGTCCTATGGGCTAAGACCCCGCTCAGTTGAACTGGTAAAGTAAAATTGGACCTAGTTGGAGGTATCACTGGAGGTTTAGCTCTGTCAAGAGGCTTGACCTAGGCAGGATTAGCCTTCCTTAGCTGCCAGGAAAGCCCCGTGAAGCTGGGAAGCGGAGAATGCCGAGAGCTCAGAGGAATGCCAGGAAACGCAGTTCCTCATCACGGAGCCCATGATGTACGTAGGCTCTGATTTGTCAGCTAGTTTTAAACTGGCTAAATCTGGATGGATTTTACAGAAATGGTAAACAGCACATTCGTAATTCAATGACTAGTTATTGTAAATGCTAGCTTCAAACATGAATGTTCCCAAGATTTTTAAAGAAAACTTAGGAAGTCTTTTTACTATGAATGCAAAGAACAGTATCACAGAATATTTAAGATTGGAAGGGATCTCTAGAGATCGTGTAGTCCAACCTTCCTGCTCAAGCAGGGACACCCAGAGCATGTGCAGGGACACCTAGAGCAGTATCATTTTCTTTGTCTTAAATTTTGTCAATAATGTAAACCCTTATGGATGAAAATTCTCCAAAGTGCCCATCATGGAAAATGCCCATCATGGAAAATTTCCAAATAGCCAAACAGCTATGAGCGAAAACTTGGCTAACAGTAAAGAAACAATGAGGTCTTGCAAGCATGAGTAATGGACCACTTAGTAATAGGTGATAGTTGCCTATAACATCAAGCATGTCTTGGGAATAAAATCTGAGCTGCAGCTTGTGGCTTCTCTAGTGATATTCTTACAGAAAGAGTATTCATTTATAACAAACTTCATGAGTCACTTTTGATTTTGCTGCAGCTAAATGATGGCAGGCACATCATACACTGAGTTTCTGCTTGGTATATGTAACCTATGCATAAGCTTCTTATATTTGCCTTTTGATATTCTACTGGAATTTAACAAGTGAAAGAGATTAATATTAATGGGAAGGTAGAAATTACCATACATTTGTTCTCTTTTCATCAGATGTCAGACATTGCAGTAACAGACGCTAATTTAAGAATCTAGACAGATTCAGATAATTTTCTCAATGCTTGGTGCTTATAATTAATTCTGGGAATCTGAACTGACGCTTTTACCATACTGCGAACGAGGGCTTCTAGCTCCTAATTACAGAGGGTTTCATGCTTCCTGTGTCACCTAGACTGTGCGAGCACCAGAATCGTATTAAATTTGCAGCTGTAGTGTTGGAGAGAGATACAGAGAGGGAAAGGTCTGCCTGTCTCCTAAAGCCACTTGTAAATCCTCTCCGTGCTGAACCACATGTAAGTGTCAATAAGCATAATTGGGAACATGGGGGCAGCGTAGCTGGCCAGGCAGGGCAGTAAATTTAAGGAGCCACCACCCTTTGTGGCACCTTGCCTTTGAAAATAACGCACTACTAAATAATGCATGCTGGTGTGCTGGCCAAGTTAGCCTCACCTTGCCCAGACCTGTTGGTACAATGTGCTTTTTTTGTCTGTCTGGAAATATTCTGGGCCTTAGCAACCTTAGCTGTCTCTGCCTTTGGGAGCTGAAACAGAAAAGGCTTACAGGCACACAAACAGAATATGACACACAAGTCTAAGTGCCATATTTGAACCAAAATCTGTGCAGCTTTTACTCATAACCTTCCTAGAAGTAAACTCTGACTTTCCTAGCTATGTGGACATCCAGTGATTGCAGCATGTGGATGAGGCATATTTCAATGCAATTCTTTAATCTCCCTTGCCAAATTCAGTGGAATGACCTAAGAAATGGGTTCACTCTTAAATATTCCTTTCAGAGAAGAGAAGTGCTCTCTATTGCTTTCTCATTCTTTGTTACTTCTTAGCTTTTTCCTGTTCTCCTGCTCTGGGTTGATCATGCATGCTAATATGATGATATGACATGATTTTGATGATGAAAGCTCTAGGATAAATACTCACCCAAGAGATGAACTAGTATGCAAATACTTAGACTTGGTGACATGAGTACTTAAAGAAATCTTGCAGATACTTGACCTACTTGTGAAAACTCCAAGCCATTGCCTTGCTGTTTTCAATGACATCCTTAACCCTTGGTGTTGTAACTCCAAGATGATACTGCTTTCCAAGATGGAAATTTAAGGTCTTCCTTCTTCCTCAAGGACTACTTTCTTTGATAAGAAGAAAATAAGGGTGATCTGCTATGGAGCTTAACTACAACTAGGATGAAAAATTGAGATCTTCCCAAAGGACATTTCAGATGAGAAACACCCTGTGTATGGGGAAAAAAAGCGACTCAGATTTTAATATAAACAGTGTTAGTGTAGATGGGGAGTACAAAGGTGACATTCCTTGAGTCTGAGATCCACTATTTGTCTAGAAATCAAGTTCAACATAAATAACCTGTACAAAATGTTTCCCCTACACTGTCAGTGGGCATTGATTAATAATTAATAGTACCTGTGGATGCTGAAGGACAATATGCTCCGTATGATTGGCAAGTCTAGTGTTAAGAGTGCTTCTCAGCGACTCATGGAAAGAAAACTTACCTTTTGACTCTAGGATTCATAACAGACATGGCAAATTCAATTGACAAAAACTACTGAGTAGTCACGGTATAATATTAATTATAATTATTAATTATTGGTATAATGTTCATTACTTGCATTTTATGCATACAAATTAAGCAAGCTTCACAATCTTCCTACGTGCTATATTTTTAGATGATTTCATGCATTTTTTTGAGTAGTGAAATAGTGATAGATAGATGATGGTGTGCATTTTTATTTTGGTAGTTCAGACGATATCAAGTACAACCTAGGATTCTCAATTCTCAGAACTGTCCTTTAGCGTGCATATTTCAAGAGGAAAGAGTCTTTCTCCACTCTTCCTATAGGTTGGAAGTTGAGCTGATGACTGAATTAGTGAAAGGCTTGGAATCCAGAGGAACAAACAAAAATAGTTTTCATGACTTCTTTACAGTGAGGGTGACAGAGCAGTGGAACAGGCTGCCCAGAGAGATTGTGGAGTCTCCTTCTCTGGAGACTTCAAAACCTGCCTGGATGCCGCCCTGTGCTACCTGCTCTGGGTGCCTGCTAGAGCGGGAAGGTTGGACCAGATGATCTCTAGAGGTCCCTTCCAACCTTGAAGATTCTGTGATTAAGCTTGAGAAAAGTTTTAACTCTGCCATGCTGACCAGAATCATCAGAATTACAAAGATTAAAAGCACAGAAAAGTAAAATAAGCACTCATCTACTGAATTTCTATACCATAAATGTGCGTATTTTTGTATTCATCTCTTGGTATCCGTACACTTGAGATTTTTCTTCACTTTCTTGGCTTTCTTTCAAATACCTCTAGGAACTGGAAGATGAAGATTCCCTTCTACAAAGTCATTCATTTCACAGGACATTCAAAGTATGAAAATAAAGAATTCAGTCTCTAATATTGGATCATCCAGTTCATCTCCATCCTAGCACTAAGTTCTTACCTACAGTGTGTCTTCCAATGTTATTTACAGACTAATCTTAATTTGAGACATTCCTCCAATTCACTTCTCATTCTAATTATAATCTCTCTATCTACCTGAAATAACCTCAATTTAAAAAAAAAAAAAGAAAAAAAAGGAGGAATTGTTTAAAAAAAAAAAAAAAGAAAGAAAGACTACAAAGAAATCTATCCCTCATCCATTTACTAGGTTTCTCTTTTGTTCTGGAGCCACACGTGTAACCCGGTTAGACCTGTTCTCTTTGAATACTGAGGACTGAGCTGGCCTTATGCAAATGTTCCCAACCTCGTCTTGGTTGTTGTTGTTGCGTACCCAATGAAATGAGGAGGAAGTGACCTAAGGAATTCCCCTATTGGCTGCCTGAGTGTTCAGCAAAATGTTTTAAAATTAATATCACATCCATTTATCTTCACTTCTGTGAGTCTTTAGGAGAGATAACCTAGTACCTGTGTTTACCTAACCTACTGTTCTTTAGACAGTCTTCCCATTGCCACAGTTAAGGATTTCCATTCCAGAATCTGCAGCTAAATGAGGTAAGGTGTTTGGGATATTTTCTTTTTAATATATTTCCTTCTAAATTAACACTACTGGAAATAAGAAAGAGAAGTGTCTACTGGACTCATGCCCACCCTGGTGAGCCCCTCCCTTCCCACTTTGGAACAGAAATTAAGTTCATTTGATCAAAAGGCTTTTTAATGTTACCATAAGGACTACTGTTTTTCTGTTTTGAACTTGCATCTTCCGTTTAAATATTCTTACTGTATTTATGCTTGATTAGGGCCAGATTTGCTGTCTTTACTCACCCAGAATGTCATTGATTTTGAACTAAGCTAGTGACTTCTGTGGGTTTACTCAAAGTCTTCTGAGGATCTTTTTTATTATGCTGCGTATAATAATATTTTGTGTCCTAAATGAGCTACCTTCATCATGGAATGGTCGTTTATTTAGGAAAGCGAGGACCAAGAAAGTGGACATGTTAAATAATATTGGGAGTGTTAATGCCACAGAATAGGGGAACACTTTATAATGACAATATTTCTGTAGGTTTTAGTGATGAGAATACTGACGGTGACTGTGCTGCTAACAGAAAATCCTAAAGCACATTCATAA